>JAQBSW010002515.1:0-101857 GCA_029291075.1 Eudiplozoon nipponicum | reverse complement strand
AATAAATCACGGATTTAGGCACAACCATACTATGTAATTCTAATGACGATAGAAAGTAAAATTTGACGTTAGTAATGAGAAAATTTTTATCAAATAATATACATCTACAAATGCATATTTCTTTGATTATGCCGATCTTGGTATAAGCAGCCGCTATTTGGAATCTACCAAAAATCTTTGTCAAACAGAATAAAAGCTGAAAAGTAATTTTTTAAACATATTACTCCTGTCTCCTGCAACATATATGCTAGGAGACTACATTTCGTATCCATTTAAACCTAGTAGTTTAGGAGATCCTGCTACTATGCAAAAGTATTCTATTTAAATTAGTGGATGGTTATCTATATGACACAAATAAAGAAATTTCTTGGAGCAGGTACTAGGTTTTGACAATCGGTGTTTGTTCTTTTTTTGAGAATGCTTGTCGAATGAATTTTTGTTTAAAAAAATTTATAACATTAAAAATCAATTGCTTTAAAGGGGTTAGAAAAAATACTTCAACTAAGAAATTTTAAAATTATTTATGTACTGAACATTGTAATAAATGTGATCCCAATTATCTTCTGAATTTTGTTTATAAAACATTTTCGTGGTTAATAAAATGAGCAGCATAACATGAGTTTATTTAATATCTTTTGAAGTGATTGTTATATTAACTGTTTTACTCTATTGAAAGCGCAATATATTGTATCAGAATTTTAGATAACTTTCAAATAATCAATTGATATTCACCGGTTTGACTCACTTATTTGCCATTCTGCTTTTGACATTTACCTCAATCGTTCCAAATATCAGGCAAGATTGTAGGAGGTTTGTAGTTATAGTAATAGCTTTTGCGAGGTAGCTATCTATTTTGTAATGATTTCCTACATTTTCATGGTGGCTGTTATTCCCACACGTTCCATGATCAGTCCCTGATATTTTCTGAAGGGTGGAATAAGAAATTTCATCCGTTTTCAGACGTTTATTGGAGGTTGAGGAGCAAAACAGGTATCAATTCACAGTTAACAAAATGGACCGTGCTCTAGTCGGCAACAAAATGATATATTGTCAACACAATTAAACGTCTTATGCATAAATGCTTATCTTGAACACAATCGCTGAATCGTGATGAATTCATGTAAATGATTGAAAAAATACGATGATATAAATCCCGACTGATTAACAATTTAGTTGAAAATCACTGGTAAATGTTGTCACTGATAATTGATGGATAAAAATCGTGCAAAAGCAGTCCTTAAAAAGCGTCACGAATCATTATTCCACTGTTTGATAGGTTTTGAATGTTTTAATTATAATGATCCATTGAACTCTGGCGTTTAGGACACCTGAGGTTAGGTTGCGTATGATCATGACTGAACCGTTGGTAAGTGTGTAGACAGTGGATAATGCAAAAAAGTCAATAAATCCACATAGGCATTATAATCCACCGCATGTTACCTGCGTATTGCGCGCGGGTGTGTATTAGACAAAACCCCATTCATTCCAATTAAAATTGCAGTTCAAGAAATCTCAATTAAAACTGCTTGAAGCTAACTGAGATTGTTTCTAAAGTCACAGTTAAGAGAAATATTTTTTAAAAACAGAGTTAGTCTATTTAACCTTAAAGAGAACTATATTTGTCAAAATTGAACATCGTTGGGTTGTAACGCGGAGCCGCGTGTTACAAGATAATACTCGTTGCAGAAAATATTTTGATTAACTATCAATTAATGTATAAATTGGTTGAATAGTTCATTACTTCACATAAGTTTATACATGATTCTCGGAATTTAAATTTCTGCTGTATCTAATATTTGTACAAGTGAATCATTATCTCATGTTCCATTATTTATATTTATTCAATGTAAACTATTTACTGACGCATATATTTTTATTTTTAAATTATAATTAACTGACTATTAGTGATTTGAACCCAAACGAGTTATACTTATTCTAATTCTTATTCTAAATTTGTAATGCGTCAAATTAAATCCCCGATATTTTATAATTCAATAGAAATGTAATACGCAATATAATTTACTGACAGAGAATCAGTACGCAAGCACGGAATCTGACCTAACCATTAACCAATCGAGTGCTACCTGCACTTAAATAAGCAAAAGGAATTTTTCTACGCCACAAATTCTGACTTGCTACCTATCTGTACCTTCTATAAACTTGTTTTCTTATTTTTTTACGCTTGCGTTCTTCATTAGCTAGTTTACACACACTGCTACATTAATACAGTTTTCCTCTAGTATCGCAAACTCTTGCCTTTACACACTGAGGTAATTCTGATCGCATATTTTAATAATAAGATTTCCAACCACTTGATGTTGACAAGACTCACTAATGTCACGACACATCAATTGCTACATTCTATTATTTGTTATCATTTGCTTGATGTGCATCTGCTCTGTTACTAACTCTGTTCAGAGTATTATACGATGATTGACTCTCATGGCTCTCTTTATGGCCAAGGACAGTAACTGCTTACATGGTAGGTTTATTTAACATTGAACAAAAATGTAACTGGAGCATAGCAAATGTCGATCACGTTACATACGCGGTGAAACCGTTTTTTGGCAGATTTAACAACTTTATATAATACAAAATCAGATTTAAACATTTAATTCCACGATTCGCTCAGAAAATATTGTAGACAAGAACTAATTTTAGAATATGTTTGTAATGGAGAAGAAATATAAATGCAATTGTGTATTAGGTAATGCTCACCAAGTAACACATTAGTTCAACTATGACCAGAGTAGTAAACCAATGGCGGGATGAACGGAAATTATAATCTTTTGTACATTCGTTTCGTGCTTACAAGCGACTCATCATTAGGAGACGGTTATACGCCTTTTTACAACTATAGTTTAAGTTGAGGAATGTGAGAAAATAGCACGGAAAAATCTACTATACTAATATGTAGACCTGCAGTAGTGAAGCAGCCTTCATATAAAGTCTTCGACAATACGACTTCAAAGTTAACATACTATATAAAATACATACACCAATTCTGTAAAGGATACCAACACAATGGCTATTGTGTCGGTACCCGATACCAACATTATTGTAACGAAAATCTATATGGTAACGTAACTATGTTTGTCGAGTCGGTACATGGTGCCAACATGATGGATTTTAATGTAAGCTAATGTTTAATAAAATTAATTCTGCATATATAGACACTATGGTCTTGGTCAAGACCAGTTATCACATTTCGCGGTAATCATTAAATATGTAACATACTGTTTGTTGCGAAGAACTAATTTATATGCAGTTATCTATTAGGTGTTGCGCACCTTGTAAAAATTAGTTAAATTATGACCAGAATTATAAACCAAAGACAGCTTTAACGGAAAGTATAATTATGTGCACATTCGTTTCGCACTTACTGTCGACTTATCAGTAGGAGCCGGCATTACGCTCTTTACACACTACATATTTATGCGAGTAATATGGGGAAAAGAACGATACAATTTCCTCTACGAATGTGTAGATCTGCAGCAGTGAAGCGAGATTCTTATAAAGTCTTCGAAATAGCGACTTCTAAACTAACTCTATATATATAATATAAATATATACCGAGTATATAAAGGGCAACTAAAAGACACTTTATCATTCGTATATGCAAATTTATTCTTGCATCTGTGTCACAAATCTTTTTATGGTACAGATATTTCACTGGAGAATCTGCTAAATATTTATCTATCTGTATATAATGACCCAGATGTTCGAGCTTCTAGATTTAATCCACATTTAATGACCGTATCAGCTTAGCACCCGAGATATGTTCCATGCCTATTCTTCGTTCATACGCGGCTCTACATTTGCAGGAGGGTACATGTTCTTAACGACGCTGCTGGAGCATCATTACAACATAATTATCGCGCTCCTTATGAGATTTTACTGAAATATCATAACTAATATATTATCGTACAAGTTGCGAAAAATTCTTCGGTAGGCATAGATAGGTTTGAACCTTTTATCAAACCACCTGATTCTGCCAATATACAATCTTCTACATACATCTCAGATCCCTCATGCCAACAATTACAATCAAATTATAATTTATTTTGCACAACGTGCAACTGATAGAAGTTTTTATATAATATTTTCCTTTTTCTAGGTGTCAGACATTCATTTTTCGAAAGCCCCCTGCGCTCTATTTTACGTGACTGGATTAGTTCAAATGGATCGAAATGATTCACATTTCGTGTTCCAACTTATATAACGTGGTGCAACAAAATATTTCAGCTAACATTAGTGTTGCGTCTATGGTCATTTCTTAAGTTTTATAACATTTATGCAGTAAAGATTGAGATAATTATATTCCTTTATTTTTAAAATTTAATTTTAATGCTGTAATTTTCGTACACCATACAATTGTACCGTGTAGTTGAGTTTGAGTTCACATTTGCTGTATGTGATATAAGCAGCTACTAGTGTTGGGATAAAAATTATTCACCACAATCGTAACATGGTGTGAACAATTATCATCTATACGGCAGTTTCATCACTTAAGTACATGACATATTCACTTATCTTACATTTGCCATGGAGGACAACGTCAGGCATACCCTGTCTAAATTGGTTTTAATAAAATTCTCCAATTAATGAAATAAAAATTATTCGCGCTGGCGGTGATAACAATCTATTAAATATATGCTGCAATCTTGGCATAAACATCAGTCCCATTATCTATATACGTCTATCAGAATAAACTAAACATAGTGTAATTTAGAAAAAAACTATTCATCCAGTAGACTGGTTTTGATCTTATTGAAAAATTTGCTAGTCCTGCCCCCGTCAAATTCTAGACAGAACGGAACATGCCCTGTGGATAATTCTTGTTCCGTCAGGGGGCATTTCCTTTTCTTTTAGCTTTGTCGCAGTGTGGAACGTAGTGCGACGACATTATATAATATTGTTTAATTATAGAAGCACGAAATATGATATAAATCTTATTCAATAACGTGCTTTCTTGAATTCTTTAATTATATAGGTGCAAAGCATTTCTTACGAATCACATTAAGACTTGCTTCCTGCCCGAAGTCTATATCGCCCGGCTATCTCCGAAGCGGTTTACAGTCTCTGCCATCACACGTTTACAGCCGCTTTTTCACTAGCGCAGCTTTTCTGTTGCGCTTCCAAGTAATCGTGATCAAGGAATATATCAATCAAATTTACACGGTTGCCGGCATTTTGTTGTTTTGGCAGATAGAATCAGCTGGACTGACCAAGGCCTCAACACAGAAATGACCTATTTCTGTGTCGAATAATCTATCTGTTTGCGTTAATCTAACAAGATCACTAAAAATGATGCAAGACACACTTAGCAGAATACTAGAAAGAAATCGAGACACCCTTTTCATTTCTAATACCCTGTATATTCTTTGTACATATTATTTTTGAATGCTCTTAAATTAACGCTGGTTTGTTCTACAAAATTTAAAAATAATATTTATAATTTTGAGAATTTCCTTCGTTTCAATTGCGAACATTTACCTAAAAACAATCATCCATATATTTTATCCTGTTTTTTATCATTACGTCATAAACATTGCCAATAAAGATTTTAATTGCTGACAAATAAAATCTTTCTCTGTTATATGAAGAGCAATCTCAAATTGGTCAACAGGTAAACTGATCGGATTCTCTGTTTCTTTTGTTCTTCACTTTCGTAAAGTTTTACTACAGCAACCAGTGAGACGGTGAAAATTAACACTGTTTTAATAAATATTTTTGAACATCTTATTTTAATTAAAACTGAAAACCAGATGAGAGAGTTATTCCAAGTAAAGTTTCTGAAATGAATGAAGAATTTATTTGTTTTAAATTTAGTGATCATTATAATAACATTTCGAATGCAAACTGTGCGTCAAAGAGGATCTCATTAAGCACTGAATTATGAGTCTCTATAAAAGATGAGAACTGTGTCACTTGAAACAGTAGTAGTCTCAATACTTACAGGCCAGACAACCACATTGCTTGGATTGATGATGCGAAATGTTTTCCTTTATAAGTACGATTATTGCATTAGCCTGTCAAGTATTACCAGAGAAACCTTAGAGAAATCTGGTCGAATACGGAAGAGATATCATGATCAAGAAACCAAATAATCGGTTTGAACTTTTATTGCAAGAGCATCAAAGGAGATATCAGCCCGAAAGGACAAAGTAAAAGTCTGACACATTACGTCAAGAAAAGATGGGAAAGAAACTTCTACTTCAATTTTATGACAGATTCTATGCTTGATATCAGTCTAGAATTTGTTAAAAGTATATTTGTAGCAAAATTTCCAGCAAGATAAAGAACCACGCTAGATGTATTTGATACATTAAAATTTTAGTGGTCAAAGAAGCTTAAAACATTAACTAAAATGTACCGACAACAAGAAACAAATGTGAGTGCCGTAATAGCAAACTCGTACCAAGAGCAGAAACTCCGACGAAACTCAAAAGTTCTCTTGATCTTATAAAATTAAAATAGTACACTACAACGAGTAAAGTGTTTATAGAAACAGATCAAAAAGTTAGGCAGAAGCAGGTCATATTTTTGTGGTCATCATACGAGTTCTGAAGACGACACAAATTGTGTATTTTGCATCGTAAGTATACATAGCTTGGAAAAAGAAGTATCTTTCCGCGGTTGCGTGGACCCCGATGAAAAGGTAGTTCTCGTAGAACCAAAAATAGTAAATGTCATAAAAGTGGTTCGCGCGCAAAGGCCTCTAAGTATTAGCACGAGAGATTCGATAAAATATTTGCGCACATGTATAATTTTTTTTGAAGGAGATCTTAAGAAGGTTCCAGACTATAAAAACAAATAGTTCATTATTGCGGTTGAAATAAAAGATTTGAAGTTCTTAAGAGAAATAGGTGCCAAAGTGAGCATAGTTTGATCCGCTGTGGTGGAAGTTGATTTGATCCATTATATTTTTAACTATATATCGATAACAGAAGCTTATATATGGTTAAGGAAATCAAATAAATGTCAATTACACTATGGCAGAATTCGTCATTTACTTGGAAATTTCTGGTCGTTGACATACAAATCAATATCATTTCTATACTTGTTTTAGCAATTTTAAGGTGGCGTTAAATCAAAAGACGCCGACAATTGGACATATCACGGGAGCAACCACATACTAACACTAGGTAAGTTTGCTTAGCGAGGCCCGTTTTCGCCAATGCATTAGAGAAATTAGCCGAGGAACGTTTGGTAGTGTTTCAACTGGGCCGTAACAAATGTAATGGTCTGAAGGCAGAAATATAATACCTACACTTTAGCTGTTAACGTAGCATAATTTACAGATCGCTTTGAAAGAATATTTGATAAGGAAGGAAATACTTTGTAGACGTTCAAATTCTAACATTGCGTCTCTAATAGTGGTAATTCCAAAAACTGGACGGGGAAAATGTAGGGTTTATAGTAATTATTGACTGCTGAAATTTGTGACGAAACTTGTTTAGTATCATCTGCCGAACCAGAGTAATTTGCTCGAAGATATAATGGAGTATTGGTTTCACACTACGTTAGATCTGGATCAAGCGTATCATAAAGTACCTATGGAGACTGGATCTTCACCACTCACCGCATTGTGGTTTCTTATGAGTAGATCGCATTAGTTTTTATGCATGCCATTTTGACTGACAAATGCAAGTAAGGCATTCCAGCGTTTGGAGGAGAAAGATCTTCAAGACTATACATTTGAATTGTAAATAGACGATACCATCATAAGTAGTCAGTTTCGGGAGGCACGTCCAGATCAATAGCACATTATGTTGTCGTAAATTAAATGCTATTGCTTTTTGTCAAACCAGTGAAGAGCAAGATTAGTTGTTCAACTGTACAATTTATTGGACAAAGAGAGAATTAAGCACCGGGATTATAAATTCCAGGTGATCAAAGATGAGTTGGAGCCCAAAACCGTTCGTCAACTGCATAGAATTCTGGAGATGATCAGGTATTGCCGTCGTTATCTACCAGGTTAAATGGAATTTTTAATCGCTTACTTTGTGCGTGAAATGAATACGATCAAGAAGTCCTAGCCAATCAATTTTAGGTAAGTGGCCAAGCAGCAATTCTAGAAAGCGAATTACCAAACTAGTGATATAAGTACATTAGCAATTGTGTTTTGGACTATGTCGTTTGTGTTAATCATATAGGTAGTGTTATATCAGAGTTGAAATAGTAACCTCAAGCCGATATGATGCTTTAATAGTAAATTCCGGAATTGTGAAAAGCGATGTGACATGCTTTGAAAGTACATACTTGCAGTTTATGACGCCGTGTTTCATTTCAATCACTACATGGACGGGCATCAATCCACAATATTAACTGATAAAAAGCCGTTGGTAAGTTTCGTAGGTAAGACTACCAAGCTTAATTATTCTCGGCAGGTGAATTAAAAAATATCACGATTAGTATAATTTGACTTTATCATTTCTCATATTTCAGTAAAAGTAAGTGTGGTGGCGGCCACTCTCAGCAGATTACACGTGTGTAACATATATGTAATCAGGTCGGAGCCACTCTTCCGCTCTATTGCATCTTCAAATGATTTTACCCAGCAATTGGTGGAAAAGAAGTCCGCTGAACATTTGGTATATGCGTTATTTAATAAAGTTGGCGTACGCAAACAAAAGAGTTAGAAATGGGTGGTTATTTGGTGAAGTATCCTTGAGCCAAAATAGATCGTATGCACAATTGAAATTAAGAAAGAAATAATTTAAACAGCTGCATGAATTGGAACACTCTTCTATTAAGGTTACAATCAAGTTGGTCAATGATACATATTAATGGTCAAATATGTCGAAATTCATAAGGGCCTGTGTAAGAGTATTTGTTCGGCGTGAAATTTGTAACGTATGGCGGCACACTATGAAAGAAGTAGAACAATCGACATACCAGTGGTTCGTTTTTTCCACATACACAACGATATTATAGAAATGCCCGTAATCTGTGATCAGAGATTTCTTCCCACACGCTGTTTAAATAAATATTTTGTAATATAACATATTTTGTGTTTTAAATGGAAAGCAGAATTATGTCTGAGTATGCAGAGCAATCGACCGAAAGAATTAAGAAATTTAGCCTTAAGACGGTGATAAAAGGAATATTAAATTATTTTTTCTAAATTCATTTATCATTCTAGTAATATTACGAATGCAAAACTGGTGTCATAAGGGGCTATCAGTTTATATAAAGAAACTGTTCACTAACATAGAAGAACCCTGTGATACCGGATCCGTATTTCAAATATAATTAAAAGGATCGCCTAGTTAAAGCCTCTTTGACGAACGCTTTCCAATCGCAATATTATTATAATGATCACTAAAATTAAAACATTTTAATTCCTCATTCCTTGCAGAACCTTCTCGTATGCTAACATTTATAAGTCCTTATGTCAAATGCTTTGCAGCTTCAAATTAAGTGCTGATTTCAATTATATAATTATAAGCTTTTTACTAACTATTTATTAAATCAGAGTTTGAATGCTCACGGTCTCATTGATTCACGCAGCAGACCTTTACGAATTTGAAGTCCTTAAAACCAGAAAACCCAATCAATTATATGATCTTCGTTTTGACTAACGCAGTACTGAATTCAGTTGTTTAATTTTTTGTACAATCAGGTAATTTCGATTAATCCAGTTACGCAAAAATATTTTTCTTTTAAGAAACCTAATTAATTTACACGAGACAGATTTAAAATACTTTTCAAAATATAAAAAGAAAATAATTATTTGTGGCAAATTTAATGTTCTATTATAGAATCGAATAGAATAGAATATTTTTATTTGGATTCAAACAACACATGTTACATCAAATAGATAATAATATTTGAAAATTTACAATATAAAAATATATCACATCACATAAACATGTGCAATTAGTCTGATATAGATAAATAAATCTCACTAGATCTACTGTACAATATATCAACATCAGAAAGTTCGGCTGTAAAGAGTAATAGATTCATCATTAAAATAGGAAAAATTATGGTATAATTCGAGTGTAATATTATGCAAAAAATGAGAACCATGACTAGCAATTGATGATATAATGCATAACATTCCAATTTTAATAATATAAAAGTTATAAATTAAAATCTCAAGATGTTATGTTGCTGATCAAAATTATTCTTGTCTTTTATTCAACCATGAGAAAGTATTATCATATCCAAATTAAAAATATCAGCAGGATTGTAGATTTTTTCTAGTTCAGTACATAAAAATTTAAAAGACATCTTAGATGGAGGCGTTTCTCTAAGCCTCTTTGCAATTGACTGTAAATTTTTAAATTTTCGAAAAAGAGAATAACTTTCTCGCAACATTTCCCACCAAAGGATGAGATATTGCCAAATGTCCAGATCTAGTTCCAACTTCATGACTCTTTCTTATTGGATTCATATAGGCTCCAGTCAACTGGATCAAATTGAAAACTTATATGCAATAGCACATCCTCCGAAACCATAAAGTTTGCAGTGATACAAACTGTAATCTAGAGGTGTATATAGTGCAGGAGATATGACTAATTTGTTTCACAACTTTTCTTTGTACAGATTCTATCTTATTGGACAAACCCTTTTTTAATGGATTCCAAGTAGCGACAGCATATTCTAGTATCGGTCTAATCCATATTATATACATTTAAAGTTTTATGTCATTCGATAAGATATTTCGATTTATTAGTGCCCATCTTTTCTTGGCACTGCCTACTATACTTTCAATATGTCTCTCAGCAGAAGCTGTACATTGAATAGTTATGCCTAAATCCTTTATTTCTTGCATAAGTTTAATCTCAAACACATCATTAATCACAGCATCATGAAAATAAACATAATTAAATTCTGTTCTGTTACCTATTTTTAAAGCTCTCGTCTTTTTACTGTTTATTCTCAGCCCTAGTGTTATCAAATATCTAATTAAATCATACAGATCTAATGTCATATTATTTTTGGAGAATTTGACACTTCTTGGATCAATTGGACAGATTATTTTTAAATCATCAGCGAATTTGCAAACTCGACCGTTAAGGATCTTAGTTTCCAAAATTCGACTCAAACTTGATCCCTATTGAATTCCACTTGTTACTCTTTTCGATTTTAGTATCAAATCATTTACTTGAATTATCAAAATTAAGTTCTAGAACATTCTATTTTAGGACAACAGATATGCTTGTATTAGAACAAATGAAGAGCTGAACTCTCTAAATATACTTCTAAAAAGCGTGATTGCTAAATTCAACAAAGAAAAACCTTAATTTACGAAAATATGAGCAAAGGAAATTCCAAAACTTACAATAATTTAAAAAAATAACTTGTTTAGGAATCTGCGCTAATTTCATGTATAAAAAAATAAAATTTGATTAGTTATCGAACTCCTAATAATGTGGGGAGTGTGGAGGAAGATATTTCCTCCGACAAAATAAAAGTGACTAATTGATAAATTTAAACCACCTTGGCTGATTGAAACGAATTATTCAAAAGAAATTATTCATTTATTTTCCAGAATTTTCTTTGTTTAAATACTTTATTATATAAATACTTTGGTGTGCGCAATTTCAGTTTTCAAATGTTCTGTACATGACTGAAAAGTTTGTAACTTACTCGGCCTGCTGCATTTATTTCATTTTCTCCATTTAGCTTGTTGCCGATTTCCCACAATATATTCCTGCTAACAATGTCTTATATTTTTTACTTCCGCATATATTGGGGACGATCTGGAACAGGTAATTTAATATTTCTCTTTTTCACGTCTATTTATTTCCAGATTATTTGTTCGGGTGTTTTGTAACGCGAAAGGTTTCACATTCCGATTGCCTAAAATTAAGTATCAAATTAATAATTAAATACGATCGACATGGAAGCTCATCTTAGGTTTGAGGACACTAGCAAGTTAGCTCAATACACGGTAGGTATAAATTTAACAGATATGAATGAAAATACAAGCTTTCAGATTCTATTATACTGTAGGGGTACTTTTCGGTGTTGCTATCTCGTTCCTGATTTTGTACCCCTACTACTTATCAATGGTTGCTATTATTACTACCCGAGCACCCAATCAGTCTGTTCCTTTTCAGATGGTTAATATTAGAAGGCCGAAGAAAGGTTTCATGTATATATTACACACAATGTAGCACATAAATATAATTCACTGTTAATCCGAATTGAAGGAGTTGGTTGGCAATAATACAGATTTTAATGTAAAATTATATCTTAAACACTATTCACAGTTAGTCCAAATTGAATATATGTTAGTCAGCTGTAAAATTAGATTTTTATGCAAAAATATGTTTTAAATACCATTCACAATTAAACTAAATTGTCCGTCTTCTAGACGGCAAAAATAAAAGTGATTTATGTCTATAAAGTGAAATGTTTAGCACAAATGTCAGGAATGTAATGAGTAGTCAACCGATTAAAGATACATGATAATATGAGCCTAGTAAAATTATTTATGTTCATAAATTCACTGACACAATAGTCCACCGCGTGATCCTCTCGGATCGCGCGCGGTTCTGTCTATTTTATAAAAACACTATTAATTACAAATAAAATTGCAGTTCAAGTAATATCGATTGAAACTGCTTGAGACTAAAAGAGATTGTTCCTAAAATCACAGCTAAGAGAAATATTGTTTAAGGACAGAGTTAGAATATTTGACCTTAAAGAGCACAGCGTTTGTAAAAATTGACCTTCGTTGGGTTGTAACACGGAGCCGCGTGTTACAATACATTTAAAGACTGATCAGGCACTAATAGGTTAGGAGCTTCTATAGGAGAAAATTAGCCTCAAAAATTAGGTTTTTTAGGGCTTCCTTGCGTTGCTACTTTCTTGGCAGTACGTATACTGTTAAGTAGTATTCAGCCAAGTGCGTTACAAAGTTAGCTTGTTTCAAAAGAAAACCAGTATTGAACAAAGTTAATTCTTTCGAAAGATATGTGCTACGTTTTCAGAATGCAATCATTTATAAATTATAATTACATTAAATTAGAGAATTTTCAAACAAAAAGTTTTCTCATTTGAAATATTTAATTTTACATATGATAAATAATTGTTTAATAATAATTAGGAAAACAAACACATTACATAATTTTAAGAGAAATGAATTATTGCATTTTTACGGAATCCTGACAAATGCTTCTTAGCAAAGTGTAAATTTAATCTTTACTATATTGCAAATTTTTCTTTTTTTCATTTACGTAATTACTGTCTCTTTGGACATCAAATTGAAATATTATTTTGAATGTTAGGATTCAGGTTCCGTCCGGTTTTTATATAATATTATCTGAAACCTGGCTGAACAAGAACATTGAAAACTATGAATTTGACATTCCTCATTATTCTCTATTTAGGAAAGAAAGATCACTGGATAAAAGAGGTGGAGGAGTACTTATTTATTGCAAATCGATATTAAATGCAACAGTGTTACAATCTAGCGAATTTAATTCTGTCATTGATTTTGTATCTATACAAATTGATAACCTGATTCTTTTCGCGGTTTACAGACCGCCGTATGCTAATTTACATGATGATCAAATGTTTATCAATTCCTTTCAATCTATTTTTGACTGCCATGGTTATATTATTGTGTTAGGAGATTTTAATAAGGTGCATGACTGTGAAATAATCAATCTTTTTTCTAATCATGATCTTAAGCAGATTATAAAGGAACCAACTAGAGGTTCGGAATGCTTAGACCATGTATATTTAGAAGTTGAAGTGTTGAACTCACACAGTTATGATGTTGTAAATTACTTCAAAGAATTGGATCATAAACAAATTATTTTACAATGGAACATTTTGAGTAGCAAAACATTGACACCTAATTTTGAAAATGCTCACGTGCAATGTTCCAGAATCAACTGGAATCTTTTTAGAGAATTAAGCTTATCAATTGATTATGAAAGTTTTTTTATCATGAACGATGACGAATTTGTTTCTTCTGTTTCACTGTTATTATCTGATATATTTAGAGCATCAACATTTACGGATGTAATACCAAAGCGAATCAATAGGAAGTTATGTAAGCTAAGAATCAAACGAGATAATATAATGAAATGTAGTCTAATCAATAGTATAAAAAAATGAGGTTAGATATGATCGATAAAGAAATTAATTCATCACTGCTGATAATCCGTCAAAGATCAGAGAGAATTATTTTGGCTAAATTGAAGAGTAATCCTAGACTAGGGTTCAAACTCCTCACAGACTACGGTAAATATAAGGAAAAATTAAACCTTATATTACCTGTGGGTAAAGCTGATTATGAATTTCTTTGTGAATTGGATGAAGTATTTGGCAACTTATTATGTAATCCGCAGAAGAAAAATAATGCTATTGATCTACCGGAATCTTCGGGAAACCAGGATCTAGGACTTGTTATTGACAGTGATGCATTGATAGAATTAATGTTAAAAATAAAATCAAAAAAACAAAAAGATCACCTTGGTATATCGATTGATAACCTACTTCAATTACCCTTAAATTTTATGAATGCGCTCTGCAATTTTATAAATAGAATTTTGAAGAATGGGATATTACCAATCGATATACTAACAATAGTAGCTAAACCTTTGCCTAAAGTAAGTAAGCCAACGTGTGCCAGTGATTACAGATTAATCTCTATTATTCCCTCGTTTTTGAAGATAATAGTGTAACACGCGGCTCCGTGTTACAACCCAACGAAGGTCAATTTTTACAAACGCTGTGCTCTTTAAGGTCAAATATTCTAACTCTGTCCTTAAACAATATTTCTTTTAGCTGTGATTTTAGGAACAATCTCTTTTAGTCTCAAGCAGTTTCAATCGATATTTCTTGAACTGCAATTTTATTTGTAATTAATAGTGTTTTTATAAATAGACAGAACCGCGCGCGATCCGAGAGGATCACGCGGTGGACTATTGTATTAGTGAATTTATCGGATTATTCGTTACTATGAAAATGATTGATTGTTTACTATAAAAACATTTGTGAGTTGTTTGTCATTTAAATCTTTAAACGGTTTACACAAAACATTTTACTTTATGAACATAAATAATTTTACTAGGCTCATATTATCATGTATCTTTAATCGTTTGACTACTCATTACAATCCAGACATTTGTGTAAGAATAACCAATTGTATGTAAAACATTTTTTTATAAATATATATATATTTATGTTTATAGATTGGACCATGTTGCTGGCGTGTAGGACAGATCGGCCGATTCTCAGCGTTATATTTTAGGTAACAGCGAAGTGGAAACAGAAATGCCGGATCGTTCATCGTAATCGCAGTTTCAGAGCGTGATTGGACTAGTTCGCCAGGCAGCCGTAGACATTCGCCAAATACCATTTCAGCGGAGCTATATTTGATCGGATCTCAAGGTATTGGACGCATTGATAGGACTAATTTCGGCAAAGCCACAAGCCAGTTTTCTTCTGAGGTAGCCTTGAGCGCCGCTTCCAGTTCCCGGTTTGGCCTCTCGACGAAACTATTTGCTGTAGGATTACCAGCAGCGGTCACGAAGTGTTTGACACTATATTATTTCAGTGGGGCAGCGAACTATTCGCCGAGGAATTGTGCGCCACGATCGGTTGTCACTTCAGTTGGAGCACCAAACCGTGCGAACCAATTGAGCTCTAAAGCATAACTGACAGTGTCTTGCTTCATGTTTGGCAGTGGTATGATCTTATACCATCGAGTGGTGCGATCCCGTATTGACAGTAGATAGCGTATATTGTTCACAGAAGGTCAGGTTACCAGATCAACGTGTATGAGCGTGAACCGTAATTTTGGCACTTGTATGACTTGTAGCGCCGTTTTGGTGTGTCGTAACTTTGCATTTCTGATATTGTAGACATTGTTTTGACCACTTCTTGACATCTCGCCTCATGCCAGGCAAAAATAAGTTCTGGCTAAAATTTTCTCTGAGGCTTCGCAAGATGGATGGCTCATTGAATGGTAAACCTCGAAGATCTTGTGACGGAGTTTTTCAGGTATAAACGGCCGAGCAACCAAGCCAGTTATTTTTCGGCCATCCAGATAGGTGTGGAAGTGTAGGATCAACCGGTAGATTGCGAGTAACACTTTTCCTAATGTATCATATCGCGTCTCGCGAGGTTGTAGTTTTTGCGAGTAGAAAGCGATAGGTCGGTGTATGCCAATGATGGACTGTTGAAGTACTGCGCCTATGGAAACGTCGGATGCGTCAGTGATCAATTCAAAAGGTTGAGACCAATCAGGAGAATGTAGCATGGTCGCTTTGCATAAGGCCCTTTTGGCATCCTCGTAAGCCTGCATGTCGTCCACGTTGAGCTGAATCAGTTGTGATTTCTTGACAAAACGGCTTTCTGGCACGAGATATTTGTGAAGAGGTGCCATAATCTTGGCAAGGCAAGGTACGAATCGAGAGTAGTTGTTCATCTTGTCCGAGAATCATCGTAACGTTCAAACGATGGTTGGAGGCTGTAGATCTTGAATGACACGAACCTTAGCAGGTATAGTTGTCATGCCTTTCTCGGAAATTAAATGACAAAGGAGTTCAATAAATTTTTGTGCAAAGACACAATTGTTGCCATGAAGCCGTAGGCTATAGTCTGCTAGACGTGTGGGTAGAATGTCAATATGCGGCATATGTTCGGACATTGTGTTGGAGAATAACATAATGTCGTCTAGGTAGGAAATTACGAATGGTAGGCCATCTAGTATTTGTCCATAACGCGTTGAAATGTTTGAGATGCTTTCTTAAGATCGAAAGGCATAAAAATGATATTCGTGAGTGCCAACTCCGGTGAATCTGAATGTGCAGTATAGGATACGGAGCCGTTGTCCATCGGTACTTGATAGTAGGCTTTCACTAGGTCGATTTTTGAGTACACAACATGACCGATAGCAGATCTGAGTAGGTCAGCTGGATTTGGTTGGATGTACGAATCAGACCCTGTGCAAGAATTGAGAATATGATAACCCGCACACTCTGAATGTTCCGGGTTCACTCTTTGGTACTACTACCACAGACGACGCAAATGGTGAGCTGTATGGTGTACAGATGCCTTGTTGACGTAGCATAGCGAATTCTTGCTCGGCGGCCTTATGTTTGTATAGTGCCAATGGACGTGCTCTGGGAGGATGAGGAAGTGGCTTCGATAAGATGATACGATGAGCTGTGATAGCACGCTTCCTCTTCATGTCGGGCATAAAGGAGATAGGTTTTTAAATCTCTACATTTCGCTTTATAACATCGTCCAGTTGTTTTATATGAGGAACTGGAAGAATAAGCTGTATAGATGAGACTGATTTGGCGCGAGTCGTGTGTTATAGCTCTGATGATAGCAAGTGATTGTCGGCAGTGCGTATCTCTCGTGTTTTTAAATATGTAGTGAGGTCGTAGTAATCGACGAAGTCACGTCCAATGATGTTATTGTTCGTATTGGCAATGCTGAACGGACAATTGAATCATCGTAATTCTGCATATTCTTACTCTAAACGTCGCTATTGGCGCAGGTAAGTCTGCTGGTGTTGACTGGGTGTTTGACTTAGAAATAATTGTGGCGGAGGAATAATTCGCCAGAATTTGGGTCACGGATGAGGAAAAATGTTAATAGTGGCAATTGACGATGGGACTGGTTGCTGTTATTTGGGCGTTTAAAGCATGATTTCACTGGAGACGTCGCTGTATAGGAAATAGTTTGATGGCGCTCTACCGCAAAAGCAACGTGCTTCGAGCCATCAGACTTTTTTTTTTTTTTTTTTTTTTTTTTTTTTTTTTTTTTTTTTTTTTTTTTTTTTTTTTTTTTTTTTTTTTTTTTTTTTTTTTTTTTTTTTTTTTTTTTTTTAATTGCAATTAAATTTGCAGTTCAAGAAATCTCAATTAAAACTGCTTGAAACTAGCAGAGATTGTTGCTAAAATCACAGTTACGAGATATATTGTATAAAATCAGAATAATACTATTTGATCTTAAAGAGAACTATATATGTCAAAATTGAATTTCGTTGGGTTGTAACGCGAAGCCGCGTGTTCCATACACTTCTCACGACAATGAAAATTAGTATAAAATGAAGGGGCTAACCTTACAGGAGGTGTTATGTCTCTGCTGTAACGAGTAAACACTGATGTTTGCTATGTCGACACTGAATCTGGTTTCTCTATATCTCGAGGCGGCGTGACGGCGTCAGTTGGCTCTGTTGCTAGTGAGATGTTGGGCGTCAGCTCGTGATCATCAAAACTGTCAGGAGGTAGAACAACCGTTTCTTCACCGCCTTATAAGTCAAAATCGTGGAACAGCGGGACATTTGTATCAACGAAGGCCGGGCATAATCTGTGTTTAGAGACAGCTTTGCAAATTAATCTCTAATATTATGTAATTTTGACGTCGATCTAACGGACCGCGCTTTGGTTTGGCTAGAATCCTGTTATCCATGTCGTTGTTGACGAAGAACCATTTGCAGCTATCAAAATCTTTGTGTTTATAGATTGGACCATGTTGCTGGCGTGTAGGACAGATCGGCCGATTCTCAGCGTTATATTTTAGGTAACAGCGAAGTGGAAACAGAAATGCCGGATCGTTCATCGTAATCGCAGTTTCAGAGCGTGATTGGACTAGTTTGCCAGGCAGCCGTAGACATTCGCCAAATACCATTTCAGCGGAGCTATATTTGATCGGATCTCAAGGTATTGGACGCATTGATAGGATTAATTTTGGCAAAGCCACAAGCCATTTTTCTTCTGAGGTAGCCTTGAGCGCCGCTTCCAGTTCCCGGTTTGGCCTCTCGACAAAACTATTTGCTGTAGGATTACCAGCAGCGGTCACGAAGTGTTTGGCACTATATTATTTCAGTGGGGCAGCGAACTATTCGCCGAGGAATTGTGCGCCACGATCGGTTGTCACTTCAGTTGGAGCACCAAACCGTGCGAACCAATTGAGCTCTAAAGCATAACTGACAGTGTCTTGCTTCATGTTTGGCAGTGGTATGATCTTATACCATCGAGTGGTGCGATCCCGTATTGACAGTAGATAGCGTATATTGTTCACAGCAGGTCAGGTTACCAGATCAACGTGTATGAGCGTGAACCGTAATTTTGGCACTTGTATGACTTGTAGCGCCGTTTTGGTGTCTCGTCACTTTGCATTTCTGACATTCTAGACATTGTTTTGACCACTTCTTGACATCTCGCCGCATGCCAGGCAAAAATAAGTTCTGGCTAAAATTTTCTCTGAGGCTTCGCAAGATGGATGGCTCATAGAATGGTAAACCTCGAAGATCTTGTGACGAAGTTTTTCATGTATAAACGGCCGAGCAACCAAGCCAGTTATTTTTCGGCCATCCAGATAGGTGTGGAAGTGTAGGATCGACCGGTAGATTGCGAGTAACACTTTTCCTAATGTATCATATCGCGTCTCGCGAGGTTGTAGTTTTTTCGAGTAGAAAGCGATAGGTCGGTGTATGCCAATGATGGACTGTTGAAGTACTGCGCCTATGGAAACGTCGGATGCATCAGTGATCAATTCAAAATGTTGGGACCAACCAGGAGAATGTAGCATGGTCGCTTTGCATAAGGCCCTTTTGGCATCCTCGTAAGCCTGCATGTCGTCCACGTTGAGCTGAATCAGTTGTGATTTCTTGACAAAACGGCTTGCTGTCACGGAATATTTGTGAAGAGGTGCCATAATCTTGGCAAGGTAAGGTACGAATCGAGAGTAGTTGTTCATCTTGTCCGAGAATCATCGTAACGTTCAAACGATGGTTGGAGGCTGTAGATCTTGAATGACACGAACCTTAGCAGGTATAGTTGTCATGCCTTTCTCGGAAATTAAATGACAAAGGAGTTCAATAAATTTTTGTGCAAAGACACAATTGTTGCCATGAAGCCGTAGGCTATAGTCTGCTAGACGTGTGGGTAGAATGTCAATATGCGGCATATGTTCGGACATTGTGTTGGAGAATAACATAATGTCGTCTAGGTAGGAAATTACGAATGATAGGCCATCTAGTATTTGTCCATAACGCGTTGAAATGTTTGAGATGCGTTCTTAAGACCGAAAGGCATATAAATGATATTCGTGAGTGCCAACTCCGGTGAATCTGAATGTGCAGTATAGGATACGGAGCCGTTGTCCATGGGTACTTGATAATAGGATTTCACTAGGTCGACTTTTGAGTACACAACATGACCGATAGCAGATCTGAGTAGGCCAGCTTGATTTGACAGGATGTCCAAATCAGACTGTGTGCAAGAATTGAGAATATGATACCCCGCACACTCTGAATGTTCCGGGTTCACTCTTTGGTACTACTACCACAGGCGACGCAAATGGTGAGCTGTATGGTGTACAGATGCCTTGTTGACGTAGCATAGCGAATTCTTGCTCGGCGGCCTTATGTTTGTATAGTGCCAATGGACGTGCTCTGGGAGGATGAGGAAGTGGCTTCGATAAGATGATACGATGAGCTGTGATGGCACGCTTCCTCTTGAGATCGAGCATAAAGGAGATAGGTTTGAAAATCTCTTCATGTCGCTTTAGAACATCGTTCAGTTCCAGTACATGCGGAACTGGAGTAATTAGCTGTATAGATGAGACTGCTTCGGCGCGAGTCGTGTGTTTTTGGCGCTGCTGATAGCAACAGATGCGTATCTCTCGTGATCTTGGACGTATAGTAAGGTTGACCTGTTTGAGGAAATCACGTCCAATTATGTTTCTTGTCGTGGTGGCAATGATAAAATGATAATTGAAACATCTTTTTGAGTTGGAGAACGAGATTGTGTGTACTCGTACCCCAAACGTCACATTGTTGGAGCCATTGGCGCAGGTAAGACTGCTGGTGTTGCCTGGGAGAGTGGGTTCGAAATAATTGTAGCGTAGTAAGATTACATCTGATCCAGTGTCTATGAGAAATAATTTGCCAGAGTTTGCGTCACGGATGAGAAAGTATTTTGTTAGTGGCTACTGACGATGGGACTGGTCGCTGGCATTTGGTCATCTGAAGCATGAATTGCCGTCGCTATAAAGACAATAGTTTGATTGCGAAAGCAACGTGCTTCGAGCCATCAGACATGGAGCGGCCAACAATCTACCGCCGCAGAGAAAGCTGACCCCGGCAGTTTTCCTAACCCTCCATGGACGGATCATCCAGCGTTGTGGAAGGTGACCGCGCTCATCTGAACGTTGCGTCTGTGCGTGGGAATGTGCAGCCATTTATGAGGCAATAGCGCGTGGAGTGGCCCTAGCTGTGGTGAATCGGACACCACTCCGCCGGTAGCTGTGGAATAGTGGCCCGGCCTCTGGACGTCGAACACCTGGCTTTGTTTTGGGACGGTGGTCGACGCTGGTCACGCCTGCTCTGGACGGGTCTATAGTGGACGGCATCAACTGAGGCCGAATCTGGCCTGACGGTGAGGGTCTCGAGCAGGCTGATGAGGCGCTCATTAGTGACATTAGTTCTGGCTGTTGATGATGTGGATTGAGGCTCGGATAGTCGTGAGGTGATGCAACTTGGCTCTGAGGCAGGTGATCTGCAGTGGAGTTTCTTCCACCACTTATCAAGACGTGCCGGCAGTACATCGTCCTCCACTTCGACGGATTCGCGCAGAAACGAAGCCATCTCTTGGAGTACTGGAGGAAGCTTCAGAATGAATAGGCGCTTCAAGATTTCCTTGGTTAGGTTGAATTCAGAGGTTTTCTGCTCCATCTCCCTATATTGCTCGGAAGGCGTGCGCCTACCTAGGGAATTCTGGCTCATCAGTTCTGTAAGCCTGTCTTCACGATCTGGTGTCAGGCGCTGCTTGATGACGCGTTGCTGGCTCTCCCATGGCTGCGAACATGTTCCCTTTAGTGTTTTCTTGCATTTCCTGAGCTAGACCTCATCTTGTGTATGTGCAGTCAAGTATAGATGGCAACGTTACATCGTCCTCACCCGTCATCGTGTGGCTGTCATCGAGAATTGTGATCTAGAGAGGGTGGGTCACTGTGATTTGTTGCTCAGGATTTGTTTTCCTGTATGTTCTCCCTCCTTTACCGGATTCACCCTTGCGTGGCATTCATCTGAAGTGCTTGTACTAATGGAAGGACGAGAGCCTGATTGATATTCTCAAAAGCTAGATCTGGTAGCTGTTATTAGGATCCGCGTTCATGATTAATCCCTGGCTCTTTCCCGAAGGGTGATGTGAGAAGGTTCAAGCAAAAAGTCATGGTTTTATTAAACAAAATGTTTCAAAGCAAATATAAAAATCGTATAAAAGTAGTCACCATAAGCACTTAATATAAATTCAAGTTTTGCGTTGTTACAATAATCCACTGTATGCTAGGTTTTAAGTGTTAAATCACATAAATCCACTGAACTGTAGGGTTTCGGATAAATGTTTGAGAAATACACAAATATAAATCCCTAAAGTCTTAATTGCACTGCTAGTGGTCATGTAGGAATTATTAGTTTACACAAAATATATAAATCCTGGCATTGAGCGTTAACTAACATAAATCCACTACATGTTGCCTGCGTATTGCGCGCGGGTGTGTTTAATTATTAAACAAAACCCTATTAATTTCAATTAAATTTGTAGTTAAAGAAATCTCAATTAAAACTGCTTGAAACTAACAGAGATTGTTGCTAAAATCACAGTTACGAGAAATATTGTGTAATACCAGAATTAGACTATTTGACCTTAAAGAGAACTATATGTGTCAAAAATGAACTTCGTTGGGTTGTAAAGCGAAGCTGCGTGTTACAGTACAACTGTTGCTCCACTAATATATAAGCATTAGTCAAATTTGTATATGATAAATGCCTACTAATAATAATGGTAAAACTAATGATTTAACACAAATAAATGTTGCATAATAATTGTTTATTAAGGGATGGACATAACCTAGATTGGAACACCTGCTCAAGCAGCTCAAAGACGAAACCACCTACACAACACAATCTAGACCAAATTAAGTTTAAGGCAAAGTGACCTGGACAGTGCTGTATCAGAACAAATGAAGAGCTGACCTCTCTAAATAAACATCTTAAAAATGCGTGATTGCTAAATGGAGAATTATCGAATTCCTTATAGTGTGGGGAGTAAATTAGCCCCAAACATGTTAGTGAAACTAGGAATAGGTTTTCTTTAGGGCTACCTTGTGTTGCTACTTTCTTGCCAGTACATATACTGTTAAATAGTATTCAGCCAAGTGTGTTACAAAGTTGTAACGGAAAAAATAAATTGCCGACATATTGCGTAAATTAAATTCAATTCGATTTACGCTGCACCAATGAGAAAAAAAGCAAAACTTGCCGTTAACAAATAATGTGCAAGTAGCCATAGATGGCAATTACATGGTCATTTCAACAGGGCGAATTTACCATGCAATTCAGTTGTCGATTCGCCTTCGGCTGTGTGTGTCTCCGAAGTGCTGTCTCCCACCTGTCACATACGTTGATTTTTGGCCTTGCTTTAGCAAATTTGGCAACATCAGTAACGCCAATCTTGTTTCTTTACAACTAGAGAGGTGAGTCAATTACTGTAGAACTTCAACGTAGTTATACACAAGGAATCACAACCCAAGTCAACCCGAGCTGGTCTCAAGAGTCTAGCAGTACTTCTGGACAACATCACACCGACGAACCTTCTCGGCATTTGCCAGAGAAAGCAAGACCCTGAGTATTGTACTGTCTTTTTTGTATAAATATATTTGACTTTCTTTTTCATTTATTTGGGATAAAAATAGATAAACATTTGCGTATACAGTTTTTTATACTCTGGTCGTGGTCTTCTGGGAATTTTGTTGGGTATATATGTTCTCTCTAAAGTCGTGGTCTCCTGGGAATTTTGTCGAGTATATATGTTCTCTCTAAAGTCGTGGTACTCTAGGAATTTTTTTGGGTATATATGTTCTCTCTAAAGTCGTGGTCTTCTGGGTAATTTTTTTGGGTATATGTTCTATTCAATTTTCCTACGTACAAAACTGCACCGTACGTGCTCGACAGATTCAACTGCGGAAGATTTCAATTTTGGAAGCTGTTAGTATCTACGTACAAAACTGTGAACAATCTGTGAACGAACATTGACCGTACGTGCTCGACAGATTCAACTGCGGAAGATTCTGTTTCAACTGTGGAAGCTGTTAGTGGGTAAGCGTTTCGTTTAAAGTATATTTATACATTTTCATCTTGCTTATAAATTTATGCTTTTAAGATCCCGTAAGATTATTAGAATGTCAGGTCCAATTTTAGATATTGATGTTCCTGTTTGGGATGGAGATAGTGAACTATTCTTTATGCGCGTAGACTCCGCTTTCTCCCCGTTTCCAGATTATGACAGTCATCAAAAACTGTCAAAGGTTTTTGCTAAACTACCTTCTGAATTGCAGCGACGGATTTATCCGAAGCTTGAGGCCATTAGGAAGCTACCTAATCCCATTTTGGGCCTACAAAATGAAGTAGAATCCTTGCTGGGTCCCACAGAAACCGAACAGATAATAAATAAATACGCGCAGTTAGACATGCCAAACCTTGGCCCCATCGAGATTTTAAGGGAATTACGGAAACGTTGGTATAAAACCAATATTTCTGACCATGAGGCTAAGGTTGTTTTTATTAACAATCTTCCACAATCACTAAAACTATTCGCCAGACAGCTTCCCAACACTCTCTCTATAGATGACTTATCTGAGAGATGTGAGTTAGAATTTAGGGTTTTGGAACCTAAGTTGAATCCGTCATCCTTTTGTCCGCCCCCGCAGGATGATAGGCTCTCCTCTTTAGAGAGGACAGTAGCGAACATGGCTAAAGTTCTAGAAGGATTGGCCATAGCGAAATCCGAGCTAAATCAGGTGAATGCTCGACCAAATTTCATGCCCAAAACACATTATAACGGTAGGCGGCGATCGAGATCCCCGCAATCCTTTAACAGATATGCCTTTGTCGTTCCGAAGAATTTCCGAATGAGTGTCAATTTCTACAGTTGACGGACAACAGAACACAGGTGCAGTGGTGCAACAGGATCGGGAAACGTCTGGCGCAGGTAGTAGAAGACCGTACTTTCTGTGCATCAACGACATCAATGACGTCACAGGGAAGAAACCAATTACAATTCGACATTCCTGTTGACTCATTTCGTCCACGCCGAATTTTTCACATAGAGAGCCAAACGGACAACGCCGGTCGCAATCACCAGCCTACTTGTTTGCATGACCCGACCAAACAGCCCAACGAATTTCTGCACATTCTTGATTTCAGAACCGGCGAAGAATTCATCGTAAACACAGGTGCAGTGGTCTCAGTTCTCAAGAGTGGTTCAATGGCCGAGATGTCGCTAGGCGTTCTTCTCGCAACAGCTACAGGCGAGCCTATACCTACTTATGGCTGCCGGTACCGCACACTCAACATAGGTCTACGACGTGAATTTTCTCACAACTTAATCATTGCCAAGATCTCGCATAATATAACAGGTCCTGATTTCTTTTTGAAATTTCGGCTCATTGTTGATCTTGCCAATCAAAAGATCATCGACCTCTCCAACGGACTTGAGCAAAGTTTTTGGACACTTGCCTCCGAGCGTTTGGAGTTACAGGTCATTCAGCCAACCCCGGTGCATCGTTCTGCGGAGATATCAGCAGCTCTTCTAAAATACAAGTCGCTTTTCGATCTTAACAAGTCAGAGCTACGAGCCTCCAACACGATGCACCATATCGTCACAGAAGGACAACCTATTGCAATCAAGAAGCAACCACTGGCCCCGGCTAAATTGAAATCTGCCCAAGAGGAATTCTTAAGGCTTTTGGAAGAGGGAATCATCAGACCATCGAAAAGTTCATGGGCGTCACCACTGCACTTAGTCTCAAAATCAAACGGATCGTACAGAGCCTGTGGAGACTACCGTAAGCTAAATTCAGTGACAAAATCTGATGCATATACTATTCAAAATATTAACACCTTATATGAAAAACTCAACGGCAGCAATTTCTTCTCAGTTATTGACCTCAGACAAGCCTACCATCACATACCGGTAGCACCAGAGGATATCGAGAAAACTGCAGTCATCACTCCATTTGGCCTTTTCGAATATCTTTACATGCCGACCAGCCTTCAGTACCCTGCCAGAGTGGAAAGACAGCTTTCTCGTCTAAGCGAATGGCAATTTGACGTCTTTCACGTCAAGGGCAAACAGAACTTCATTGCAGATGCCCTGTCCAGGCCAGACGTCTCTCTACAACCACCTTCGCCGTCACCATTCACTGTCAACTCCGTGGCACTCAGTGAACCTGCACTAACGCCAACTCTCCTGCGAACTGAACAACGCGGTGACATTCACATTCAAAGATCAATAGCCCGTCACCCAACCAAGTTCATATGCCGTCTGTGGGAAGGCTTACCAATTGTTTACTTCACGGGTACGCAGCCCAACAAGCCAGTTCTGCCGACCAGCCTTCAGAGAAAAGTTTTCGATTCAATTCACTCAATTTCTCACCCAGGAAGCCAAGCGACTGTCCGACTTCTTACAGATCGTTTCTGGGGTCACAGACTTAGGCAGAATGTTAAACGATGGGTCTCAGAGTGTGCAATTTGTCAGAAAAACAAGATCACACGACACACTCGTTCTAAGTTGCAACATTTTCGATCTACTTCTCGCCTAGCCATCGTCCACATCGACATAGTTCATCTGACAAAGGTTCAAGGTTTCAGCTACCTTCTAACTATGATCGATAGATTTACACGGTGGCCTGCGGCATTACCTCTTGGCACCATTTCTGCAGACGAAGTAACTAACTAACGGTTTTATCTCTGCATGGATATCCAATTATGGTGTTCCCAATGAGGTCATCACGGACAGAGGCACTTGCTTCTCATCTGATCGTTTCAAAACCACCTTGCGGTACATGGGATGCATCTTACGCCAGACGACTGCCTACCATCCCCAAGCTAATGGCATGGTAGAGAGAATGCATAGGGAACTCAAAGCTGCTTTAGCATCCTCGTCCATTAATGGCAACTGGGTCGATGCACTACCTTTAGTTCTGCTTGCCATGCGTTCCCGTACTCGTGAATCCATTAAAACATCTGCGTCACAACTCTTGTATGGCATGGATCTACGCCTGCCTAGTCAGCTCCCACGTCTACTACCGGCACAAGATGACCCACAAGACGAAGCTACCCGCCTTCGACTTCATTTCGGTAACATGTCTGAACAGCAGCCGAGACATACGCCTCGTCCAGTCTTCGTTCACCCACAGCTCCACAGCTGCAAGAGAGTACTCGTTCGCAACAATAATGCTGTTGCACCACTACAACCAAAGTATCGCGGTCCTTACCCGATTTTGCTCAGACAACCAAAATACTTCATTATTATGCAAGGCGCTACACCGACATCAGTAAGCATAGACAGGTTGAAACCGTTTATCGAACCGCCTGATCCTGAGAGCGTTCAACCTTCTACACACGTCTCAGGCTCCGTCTGCCCACAATCTCAATATCCTGCTTTGTATAACGCGTAATTGATTTTTTTAAACATTAACATTAACTATCAAAATTTTTTAACCTTACGTTATTTTTCGTATTTGTCTCACGTGGCATAACCAGCTGTTCTTAGCTAACAATTGTGTAGCATTTTTGAACAGTTCTTTGGTATTATGCCATCTCTGAGGCAATGTTCGTGTACATATTTTTATGCAGTTACCTTTGATTTTAATGTATATATTTTTACATTATAATGTATTTCTCACACATGACATCACACTGCCTATTTTGGTATGACCAGCTACTTAGAGCTAACGCTTTCGTGTAGCAACACTAAGTAGTGATCAGCTTCATATCATGGTACAGGCCACTTTCAATGCATATCTCAACTTCATCAATTGCACAAAGACCACTCTACAAATGTCATGACCACAACGTCGAGCACTCTAGCTCCTTTGGTCGTATACAAACACATTGACGACGATCCAACCTGCTTAGGTTTTAACTTAAACCTGGCAAATTCAGAGGCGATTTACCTCGAAATCTTCACGCTGCGGCTCCCAAAACTTACACTGCTCTATTTTGCCTCACGTGGTATGACCGACCACTAGAGCTAACAATTTGTGTAGCAATTCCTAGTGGTTACCTGGCATCATATCATTGTTGAAGCAACCAACAAGCATATTTAAGCCCAGCATTTATGGTTCATCATATTTTTGCTTAACTTGGTTCGAACTCTGTCATGCATTTCTTATCTAGCCTCGCAGAGAGGAATTTTTTCCTTTTTTTCAGAGAGGAAAGTGTTGTAACGACACAAATTAATGGCCGACATATTGCGTAAATTAAATTCAATTTTATTTACGTTGCACCAATGAGAAAAAAGCGAAACTTGCCGTTTAACCAATAGTGTGCAAGTAGGCATGGCATGCTATTTAAGCACGGCAATTTACCATGCAAGTCAGTTGTTGCAATTGCATTCTGCCTTGCGTCACGCGTGTGCGTTCTGTCGGCTGTCAATACCTACGCTGGTGATTTGATAGTTTCACCAACAATTGGCTACATCCGTGACTCATCTTGTTGCGGTATAACCAGCGAGACGAGCCAATTAATTGCAGAACCTGAACGACGTTATCCACATCGTGATTACAACTCAACCACGGGAGCGACAACAACCAGAGTCCACCCAAGGCTCTAGGACATCTTCACACTCTGAATAATTCAGGAGAACGCACGACCAGGCCCTCTTAAGGGCCCCCTATCAGTAACAAATCTCTATTCAGAGCACCTTAACCGAGTTTGTAACGTCGTACGGCATTTACTTGAAGCCGGGGCGTTTACAAGACAAAACCAGTGCTGAACAAAGTTAATTATTTTGAAAGTGTAAGTGCTACGTTTTTAGAATGCAATCAAACAAAAATTATAATTACATTCTAATAAATCATTTTTATATAAAACGTTACCGCAAATAAAATATTTGTTTTAAATATGATAAATAATTGATTAATAATTGTTAGAAAAACAAATACATTTCATAATTTTACGAGAAATGAATTATTGCATTTTTACGGAATCCTGACAAATGCGTCTGAGCAATGTGTAAATTTTATCTCTCCTATGTTACGAATTGTTATTTTCTTCTTTTACGTACTTACTGTTTTTTTGGACATCAAATTGAAATATTATTTTGAATGTTAGGATCCAGCCTCGCTCGGGTTTTTCTGATCTATACTTTTTGCTAAGAGTCGTTCTGTTCGAGCTCTAGATATAGGCATATGCTCATTCATGCTATTTGTTGTAAATAAATTCGTTAAAATTTCGCGTTCGGATAATTCTGTTTAAGGAGAAGATTTGGGGATCATGTTCTGTTTTTTTCGCGTCGGGTATAAGCTGGGGTGTTTTTGGTCCAAAACGTGTTGGGCGTCTCTTCAAGGATATACTAATTTAACTTGGTGTAAGTTTCCTCTCACCCCTAATCTTTAGTGAAGTTCTGACGACATTTTTATCATTCTAAAAGAGCCCTTTAGTTTGCGTCTAGAAAGCACAATGAATCTTAACGCAAATTAAAAATCTTTTGGCTGCTTATAAATTTCTGGGGTATTCAGGGCCTAGACAATATTAATAGAAACACCATGTCTATTGGAATTCCGCAATACTGATCTTACCGACAAACTTGTTATTCTCTTTGAAGACATTTTCACGATTTACCTGAACACGTGCTTCATTCCTGACGTCTTGAGATGCTTCCGAAAACTTGTCAGCAAATGTTACAGTAACTTTAGCGATCTTGTTCCTTAATCTCGTTTATCCGCATCGCACATCTGATTTTATTCTTCTAAAAAACTCATTTGCACGTGAATTTTAGTTAAATTTCTTTATTTTTATAATCAGTCTGTATATCCGTATCTTACTGGCGACTCATCAGTAGGAGCCGGTATTACGCCCTTTAACCACTATATATTTGGTAGAAGAATGTGGAATAATAGGACGGTGCAATCTCTATTCCACATTCTTCTACCAAATATATAGTGGTTAAGAGCGTAATACCATTACTACTGATGAGTCTCAATGCTGCAAACGAATGTGCATGAGATTATACTTTCCGTTTCATGCTGCGTTTGGTTTATCCTTCTGGTCACAACTGAACTAATTTGTTACTAGGTTCGCAAAACCTAATACATAATTGCATATATATTAGCTCTTCGCAACAAACAGTATTTAACTGTATATCCGTATGGTTGACTGATTTAGGCTAAATGCCGATAACCATACTGTTCGCTGCTCAGATTATTCTCAAAATATATGCTGACTGCCATGTTGCTGTAAAATAGAAAATCAAAATCGTTACGCTGATTGCGATCGTGCAATGCACTTCGTGGTACCAATGTAACATCATTGTGTAACTGTTGCTCCACTATTATATAAGCATTAGGCAAATAAATATATGATATTCTACTACTAATAATAATGGTAAAACTAATGATTTAACACAAATAAATGTTGCAGAAATATTGTTTATTAACGGGTAGACATAACCTAGATTGGAATACCTGTCCAAGCAGCACAGAGACGAAGCCACCTAGATCTCTACACAACAAAATCTAGACCAAGGGAGGTTTAAAGCAAAGTGACCTGGACAGTGCTGCCTCTCTGCGCAGTGACCTAACTCTGCGAACCTAAGGTAAGACAATTTGGAAGAGGAGCCTACTAGAAATTCGCAACACCAAGCCGCCAGAGCGATTCAGTGCCCTATCGTCCATGGTTCAACACCAATAAATACGATACATACGTGGAAACCACCCTGATGAACTTACTAATTCTACACTACTATATTTGATTTTAGATGACTTCAGACCGTTCGGCCATGGTACTCAACTAAAACAGTTTAGTCTACAAAGATACAAAGTCAACATTCATTCTATTATTTTATGTGTAATATTTTAACTCGGGATAACAGAAAATTTCCACTTAGTTTATAGAATCTGCAGACAGCTTTACAATATCGTTTAATGATGAATGCTTCGTTTCCACACAACTACTAGAAGATTAAATAAATTATTTAATTAAAATGACAAACCACTAATTTACAGCCAAATGCCATAAGGGACAAATGATTTAGGAAACCATGAATCACAGTGTTCTATTCGGTATTCCATCGAACGATGGTATGCTCCCTAATCTTGAAATACTATACGGCTCGTTACACAAGCACTCCTGGTCGCCTTATTATATACATTTTATTATTTCGCAACTTTACTAATAAATGTGACGTCTCATTCGTGCTTAGCTTACAGGAATAGTTGATTTTTCTGTCTTTCAAATGTGAGTTAACAAGCCAGATGTTTATTTTTTGGTATCGCGCGTTGCCCGAGAAACCTTATTGGAATGGAGACTTAGTAACACGTTTTGTCTGTGCTGGATTCCGCGTAAGAAATAGGGTTTCCAGAGGCAGAAACTTGTATTGTGCAAAATGCGGAGCTATTTGAAGATGGATCCTCGCAGAATCTTAATAGTGCAATGTCATCAAGCGCTCTCTCGTCGAAAGAAGATTAGTCAATTGACTTTACATCTGTGATCCCGATAATCCTGATAAACTAGTGCCAATTAAATAAGAATGAATCTAGCTATAGATACGATCGATAAGGATCTGTTGTTACCCAGGTTAGAAATTTCAATATCTACGGTCGATATTAAATAAGTGATACATTATAAACTTTATCAAGAGAGGTGTTTAATCTCTGGCATGATTATAGCTATTCTGTGAATGTTTAAGTGGCTTTTGTATACATTTTAACATACCACGAAAGTATGTAGGATGGAGATTACCGGTGCGCAATATTATTTTTCGCTTAACATTTAAATGACTACCTTATCTCTAGAGTAATCCAGTAGGAGACCTAAATTTTTCAATGATATATCCTAACGGCTATTATTTAGCCAACTTTGCCGGAGACACCTATCTCCGATTATTCAGTTATGTTTGTATAGAAGTATTTACCTTTTCCGACGAGAATAGTATTGTGAAATTTATAGAAGCTTGCATTCCAAATAAAATATTTATTGTTTTATAATAAAAATTGAAAAACTTTATCGTGGGGATGCTTTATAACTATTTTATCATATTAATCTTTTAAATCTTAATTTTTAGCCTGCGTGGAGATCACGGCGTGCAATGGCCAAAAGTCGACTATCGCGACTACAAAATTGAACATCCTGACGTTATCCGTCATATTGAAAGGCTTCGTGCGCATGGCCTAAAAGATCCCTGGATTCGGTTAGTATGTTTTGCATTGCGCATTTTAATGCTGGCTTTAATTATATTTTGCTCACTCGCGTAAGCTTATGGGTGCTTTGCTTTTGCAATGTTTACTTCGTTCGAATTTGATTTAGAAGGAGTTATTTTTTATTCTTTCTGGGTTGAGAGTTCTATAGAAATGATAGTATCTTTCCCATGCGCAAAAATTCCATTACATTTTTTTCATGTACAATACATATTTGTTTCCCACTTTATAAGCATCTCCAAATGAGCATATTTATATTTTGTGCGAAGAAATCCAAACATATAATTCTAACGTGAAGAAAGGGAACTAGATGAAATATCCAGTTTTTTACGCACTTCATCCCTAGCTCATGCACAATGGGTAGGCATGCAATTCAGGCTAAAATTTGTAAATACGCGGTGTTTCATAAATTGTTAAACAATTTTTGTTATTGAATTTGGTTAGTATCTAAAAGGCAATGTTCGGTGAACATACTTTCAAGGTCTCATTTATCCGTTGCGCAATTACAGTAATGTAGTCATCTTTCGATTTGGCAACCGTTTAAATTGCAATGTGTTCCATTGATTGTTAACCGTCAAGCTGATTGGCATTAACAAGTTAGTCGGTCTTGCGGATGTATTTGAGGGTTACATTAGCGACTAGTACTCTTTAAATTCCGATGAAGGTAAATGGGCTACTGTATATAATATGTTTAGTTTAGCTACATTAATTTTGTGTGTTAAATCTTTATCCATTTCTTTATTGATTTTATGGAAATGGAATGTCGAAGTGGGTATTCTTTTCTAGGGATAATCTAGTCTGTTTCTTTTGATCTCTCCTTTTCGTTAATATTTCATGGTTAGAAACCCTTAGGATATGGCATCGAATCGAGCTCAGTGGCGATCTTGTTGCAGATGTCTAGTAGAATCATCTTCGTAACTTTCTTTTTTAGTAGGGCAAGAATGGCTGCGAGGTTTGGTTTGTTTATGACGTGATACAGTGAAATCCGCAAAGGAAGCTGTATTGCTGATTTTGCCGTGCCCGAATGCTAAATTGGCCATAATGGTATTGTGGCGAGGTTGGGTTTGTCTCTTTTCTGTGGGTTATCCTGATAAACTTACTCATAATAGATTGGTATTCATTCTCTCTGCCCCCTCTCTCTCTCTCTCGTAAATCTCACTAATAATTTGTCTAAAATATTATTTCTGCTTTCATTTATATATTTTTTCTCTCTTTATGGTTATATGGCAGTGAAACATTAGTCACTTTTTGACTTTTGTATGATTGGACATGATGATGATGATGATTCTGTAAATAACTTGATTAATAGCTCAGGAAAGCCACTGGTCATTTATTCGAGTGTTGCTTTGGTATACTTGACATTATTCAAATTTGGCATAATCTGTTTTTCAAATGTTGAAGGCCAGCCTCGAACTCTTGGTTGTTTATATAGAATAGAATAGAATATCTTTATTTGGATTCAAACCACACATGTTCCATCAAATAATACAAATTAGAAAATGTACAATATAAAAAGATATCACATCACATATATATGTGCAATTAGTTGTACTGTACAGTTTATCAGCATCAGAAAGTTCAGCTGTAAACAGTGATAGATTCTTCATCAAAATTAGGAAAATTTAAGTTATAATTCGAGTATAACATTTGTAAGAAAAAAGGGAACCATGACTAATAATTGATTGTGTGCATTGTTGATTAACAAGATGATATAATGCATAACATTTCAGTTTTAATAATACAAAATTTGAAGATAGAATCTCGAGAAATTATGTTGCTGAAAAACAATTAATCCTGTGTCTTTTATTCAACCATGAGAAAGTATTATCACAATCAAAAAAATATCAGCAGGATTGCCGACTTTTTCAAGTTCAGTAGATAAAGTTTTAAAAGACATCTTAGATGGAGGCATTTCTCTAAGTCCCTTGGGTAATAGGTTATAAATTTTGTAGATTTTCAAGAAAGAGAATAACTTGCTCGCTACATTCTCCACCAAAGGAGGAGATATTGCCAAATGTCCAGATCTAGTTCCAACTTCATGACTCTTTCTTATCAGAGTCATATAGGCACCAGTCCACTGGTTCAAATGGAAAACTTTTATACAATAGCACATCCTCCGAAACCACAAAGATTGCAATGACACAAACTGTAATCTAGAGGCGTATATAGTGCAAGAAATAGGACTAATATGTTTCACAACTTTTCTTTGTACAGATTCTATCTTATTAGACAAACCCTTTGTTAAGGGATTCCAAGTAGCGGCAGCATATTCTAGTATCGGTCTAATCCATATTATAAACATTTTAAATTTTATTTCCTGCGATATAATATTTCTATTTATTACTGCCCATCTGTTCTTGGCACTGCCTACTACCATTTCAATTTGTCTCTCAGCAGAAGCCGTACAATGAATAGTTATGCCTACATCCTTAATTTCTTGCATAAGTTTTACCTCAAAAACATCATTAATCTCAGCATCATGAAAATAAACATAATTAAATTCTGTTCTGTTACCTATTTTTAAAGCTCTCGTCTTTTTACTGTTTATTCTCAGCCCTAGTGTTAACAAATATCTACTTAAATCATACAAATCTAGTGTCACATTATTTTTGGAGAATTCGACATTATTTGGATCAATTGTAAAGATTATTTTCAAATCATCAGCAAATTTGCAAGCTCTACCGTTAGGGATCTTAGTTTCCAAATGTGCAAATACAATTTTAAATAAAATTGGTCCCAAACTTGATCCCTTTGGAACGCTTACTTGAATACTCATTCTTCGATTATATAAATAGTATCTAAGTAATCTAAAAATAATTCGGATCAATATTCAATAAATTAATCGCATTCAAAATAGCATCAAAAGATATAGAGTCAAAGCTTTTGAGATATCTATGAATACAATTAATGCATCTAACTTTTTCTCATCTAATGTAATTACATGTTTCCACATAGAGAGCATATTAGTAGTTGTCGACCTGTCTTTCGTAAAGCCATGTTGGCATATATCGAAATCAGCCGGCAGCATACGTTCTAAATGATCAAGTATCAATCGTTCTATTATCTTCAAAAACGAAGGGATAATAGAGATTAATCTGTAATCACTGGCACACGTTGGCTTACTTACTTTTGGCAAAGGTTTAGCTACTATTGTTAGTATATCGATTGGTAATATCCCATTCTTCAAAATTCTATTTATAAAATTGCAGAGCGCATTCATAAAATTTAAAGGTAATTGAAGTAGGTTATCAATCGATATACCACCAAGGTGATCTTTTTGGTTTTTTTTGATTTTATTTTTAACATTAATTCTATCAATGCATCACTGTCAATAACAAGTCCTAGATCCTGGTTTCCCGAAGGATCCGGTAGATCAATAAAATTGCTTTCGTTCTGTGGATTACATAACAAGTTGCCAAATACTTCATCCAATTCACAGAGAAATTCAGAATCAGTTTTACTCACAGGTAATATAAGGTTTAATTTTTCCTTATATTTACCGTAGTCTGTGAGGAGTTTGTATCCTAGTCTAGGATTACTCTTCAGTTTAGCCAAAATAATTCTCTCTGATCTTTGACGGATTATCAGCAGTGATGAATTAATTTCTTTATCGATCAAATCTAACCTCATTTTTTTAATACTATTGATAAGACTACATTTCATTATATTATCTCGTTTGATTCTTAGCTTACATAACTTCCTATTGATTCGCTTTGGTATAACATATATTCTATTCTATTATGTTCTATATAGAAATTGTACAAAATATTGATTTAGGGTGAGCCGCTTATTTTAATTTATCATCATCATAGCATTTTAGTGGCACATCCTAGATGGACAGAAAATCGTCTTTTTCATGTTATGACGTGAAACTGAAGCTCTTGCGAGCTTTGTTGAAATGTCAAAACAATTTTCGTAGCTACGACCTACATTAAAATACAAGACAAATGCCGTCAACATAACGTATATATATTTAAATTTTTTTAACGTTTAATCAACTTATTTTTGGAAAATCACAGCTAACGCTAAAAGTTTGGGGTCGCATATTGCCACATCATTCGCCCATTTATTAACGATTCTTTTGGAAATCTTTTTTGCGCAACAGTATATGTTGGCGAATATAAATTCCTGATACCACCGATTAAACTATGGTTTTGTCTGTTGTTCGAACTATAACGCAGCTTGTTTATTCATTGGGAGCATTTGTAAATAATTGGGTCACATCAGTGTACAATATTATTCTACGTTTAATATTTATATTTGGATTCCTATTTACAAATTTAAATTCATTGACAACTGAATAATTTCAGGGTAATATAGGAGACGGTTTATGTATGCAAATTATTAAACAGTTGACATTTTAAATGTATTTAGTGAGAAAAAATTTATCTTTATAGTCCTTTTGTTATAAACTGCATTGAAACAGCATTGTAAATGTTTTGCTTAAGTTCCGAATACACAGTGGGAATTCGAATTGCGAAATGCACGATGCGATAAAACGTTTATTTTTTATAAAGTAGGCATATAAAACAAAAGTAGCAGAGGCTATTTTTATTTTTGACAGGATTTCAGTCGACTAAAATATCTGGTATTTTGTAAAATTAATTATTGGAAAAAAGATATCAATTAAAATACCGTCCAAATAAGCTGCGCTGCTAAAAGACACCCTGTCATTAAAAGAAAAATTGAAAGCTGGTTTTTCATTTGACTTACAATAAAAAAATTACCAATATCTCCTTCAAGGAAATCGTTCAGTTTGAGTCAGTATATTTGGATGAAATAAATATATTTCGGACTGTGCGAAGCGTAGTTCAGATGTTCAGAAATTGAATTGATTTCTAATGACCGACTATACAGCAAAATATGTGGTCTAGGGATGGGTTCGGATTTGCCCCCTAGCATGACAATGTGCATGATGGAAGGAAAGCATTTTTGACCATTATGTGAATTGCCACTGTACGACCGTTATGTTTTTCAGATATATTTCGTCTGCGAGAATCGATTGAAAGCTGAAGAACAGCGCAATAGATTCAATGACTGGAATCAGAATATTTAGTTTCCAGTCCAAAATGAAGAGGATAATAATCTACCTTTTCTTGATGTTCTGCTCAAACGTAAAACTGATCGTGGATTTTTCTTATCATTCTAGTACGAAAATATTGACGGCAGAATATAACATTTCAACAGCTACCGCCCCTTTAATGATAAAATGGCTTAGATAAGAAAAAACCTAATGATATAATAACACCAGTGATGAATGCTTGTATTGTAGATAATAAACTGGTGTATATCCACCTACAATACGAAGGTGGAGTGTTGAAGCGCACTCAAATAGATTTTGTTTCGCTTTTTTGTTCGTTTATTGTACAGTTGACTTAGTTTCGATTAAATCAATCACCAAACTTCTGCTTAGTGTGAAATACAAATTTCTACTGAAATCGACATATCACATTATCTACTGTTAGGATTGTACTTGTGGGCAATTCTAATTAAAAAGATGCAGTAGAAGAGTGAATACCCGCATGTCGGATCACGTACCAGGTCTGCACACAGAAAAACTTTCTTGCACTGACATCATCATAAGACTCAATGCCCCATGCGAAACTGTTTGGCTACATTTTTTTCTTTTTTAAGTTTCTTGACCAATACAATTTTTGTTAACTATTTAAATGGATTGTTTTCTCCATTAAAACAGCATATATATATATATATATATATATATATATATATATATATATATATATCTAATTTCACCATTTTTTAAATTAAGAACAAAACAACGTACTCCATGGAATAACATTTATTAATAAATCTTATTTCTACCAGTATCTACAGCCATTGTTCTGGATTCGTTAGTATATTCGTTCATCCAATCCCACTGTACATGTGTTGTAACCAATCTCCTCTTCGTTATGCTAGCCTTTGCTTTGCGCAATTTAGACCACTGCTTTTGCGCAATTTAGACCACTCCTTTTGCGTAACGTCATTTGGTGTGTCATCGCTTTCATTGTAATTGCGTCCGTAATTGATGTATGTGTCGTATTTTGCGAAGCGTTGGCTATTTTTAAAAGCATGTCGGTTATGTCTTTGTTCCAGTCCAATTTAATTTCTTTTTGAATTATTATCTGCAGCGACAAAAGCACAGTTTCCATAAATACAGGTGAGAGTGGTGTTCAACACAACAAAACTGATGCGCACGAATGAAATAGATAGCCTCTCTGTGACGTCAACACCTTTGTCTGTATACAAATTTCAATGTACCTGCAACGCTCAGTACATCGGCAGATCAAAAAAGAGGCTCGAAACTAGAATAAATCAGCATCTCCCTCAAAAACTATTAAAGAGGGGTGCAGCTCCTGCACAAAAATCAGCAATTTGCGAACATGTACTACTCACAGGTCATGCTGTTAGTAGTAACAATTTTTCAGTTCTCTACAAGGCAAAAACAGAGAAAATGCTTCTGGCTTTTGAAGCTATTGCAATTAATAAGCTGAAGCCCTGCTTAAACGTGCAGAAAATAATTCAAAAAGAAATTAAATTGGACTGGAACAAAGACATAACCGACATGCCTTTAAAAATAGCCAACGCTTCGCAATATACGACACATACATCAATTACGGACGCAATTACAATGAAAGCGATGACACACCAAATGACGTTACGCAAAAGGAGTGGTCTAAATTGCGCAAAAGCAGTGGTCTAAATTGCGCAAAGCAAAGGCCAGCATAACGAAGAGGAGATTGGTTACAACACATGTACAGTGGGATTGGATGAACGAATATACTAACGAATCCAGAACAATGGCTGTAGATACTGGTAGAAATAAGATTTATTAATAAATGTTATTCCATGGAGTACGTTGTTTTGTTCTTATATATATATATATATATATATATATATATATATATATATATATATATATATATATATATATATATATATATATATGCATTTTCAGTATGAACTGAGCCATGAATAATTTAGAAACGGCAATTCACCCAGTAAAAAGTTTTCGTCCTTATTGGGAACTTCACGTACTGTCTAGAGCCCTAACCTGAGCACTTGTGATTTGAAGTCTGATTCTAAGCACTGAAGCACTGTGTCGTATGCTGTTGGCACTTTTCAGTTATATACAATGCTTAGTTTATACTGACAAAATATATATATATATATCATGGGGTTGGTGTTTATATCAAGATTACCTTGATTTAAGTAAATGACTAATTTTTCTGTTCCATATTTCCAGTCAATTAGTTGATATGATAAAGCGAAAGCACTGCCGTAATATATATATATATATATATATATATATATATATATATAATGTTTAAAAATCGTTTTTGAGAATAAATGTGTGAACTGAAGTTTTATGTTATTCCAATTTGAACTGTGTTTTTAAAATGTCATTTTTAACGTAAATATGCTTATATTTCAAGCCTTTCATAGCTAATGTTGGCTTTTTTATTGCGTGTAATTTTAGCAATTATGCATGGTGTTTTAAGCCGAACGTGTACAAAACGCGACTGCAAGTGCTTCTAGCAAGTATAATGCCATCTGCACCGTACGGGTTTGCGGGCGCTCTTGTTGCAACAGCTGCTATTCACGGCTATGAATGGCTCCGAGTGAAGTATATTGACGTTGATCGTCGCCCGCATGCTGCCGAGACGCACCACTAACTGACATGTCAAACTGTCAACTCGCTTTCCCTTACACTTTATCTCTTACTGTTCGTTCAAAAATTTTCACCTGTATTTCGATAAAAGCCTAGTTGTTCTTCTATTTAACTATCCTTCTAGTGGACTTCTATAAATTGCTTACATGATATCCTGGTTGATGATATGAAGCTATTTTTCTTCTTTTTTTCAACTTGTACGTTAATTTCGGCTCTTTTGATATATTGATGGCGTTTTGCTAGATTTGAATTATTTTATGTGGAACAAACCTGTTATTATGCGTCTAATTGCTGCCATATTCCAATCTCCACCCAAATCATACGGTCTGGTTTGTTAACGTGTCACGATGGAAAATTTGTCTGGCTATTTAAGCTGAATTCAGTAAATTAATTTCATTTTTCTCTATTATATATTCTGACTTGTGCCTACAGTATTTTTCATTAAAAGAATACATTCTGAGGTGGGATTTTCGAAGAATTTTTAAATACTTGACTTTCTTATACTAGTGGCTTACAGTAACAATACTAGTAGTACATTTAGATATACATGCGTTGAATAAAACTTGTATATTTTATTTGTTCCAATGTTCTTGCTCTGAGTGTATACATTATTTATTAATACTATTCGTGCCTTTATTACCGCTACGGGTTGATTGGAACGCTTGTTGCCGAGCATTATTATTCACCGTGTAAATATTAATTTGTGATGACGCCGAAACGTTTCGTCAAAATCCGAGTAAGTTTTAGATGTGCGGAAATCGAGCGAAACCCGGATCAAACGAGGGTGCCTAGTTAATTCTGTCGTGAAAACGTAGATATCTCTCGCACCTTCTGCAAATGAGGACGGGATCTCATGATATGTGATGTTATATAGTTATAAATAAATAAGTTTTCACGTGTATCCAGCTAGAATATACTGAGCTATCAATTAATTGAAGAATTTACCTGAGCTGTGTTTTAAAAAGCACAGGTTGAGTTCGAGTTATTTTGTTTCTTGAAAATACTACCGTGGTCATTGGTGACTGCCTTCTTTAGTTAATCCATCAACACAAGCTACAAAAAATGCAAACTAATGAAGCAAGCGTGATATTTCTGTAGCCATATCATTTATTTTTCTGACTGGTATATCACTAGATTTTTTGCGTGTCACGTATGCGTGCGCATATTCATAACTGTTATTTTCATCCAACTAAATGAAACTACAGTGGCTGGATATGAATTTTGTGCTCTCAATGTGAAATGATGCAACTGAGGTCGCCCTTACATTTTCGGGTGGGGGAGGCCAATAAATCAGATGCACTCTTCATACCCTCATGTCATGGTAAGTGATAAAATTGGAAATCAGACGGGCTATGTACGTGTGAAATTTTGTTCAAACCACTCAGGCTGTACTTAGGATTGGCTTGTTTAATTACAGTTGGCATATCATTAATAAATAAAATAAGTGATGCTTAGACAATAAAAATTTGAAATTTATTCAACGAAAAAAGAATCAATATAGGGAAAGAAAAGAGAAACTCTTTAATAAGCGTTCAACTCATTAAGAAATTAAAAATAAACGAACAATTCAAGGGTTACATTTAGAATGACTATATTCTCAATAATTGATTAAATATTAATTAAATAATAAGCTAACCTTAATCCGATGTTCTTAATATTTTACTGGAGCTAGCTTCAGAACTATGTAGTCGTCTTTTTCTACGATTAGTTAATGCTGTATTCCAAATCGAACCGAACGATCTTTCAACAGCTGTTTCATTCATAATATCATTTTGAGATTGAATTTCGGTAGATACTCTAATCAATCTTGTCTTTCTGTTTCGACTACAAATTGCTTTGTGTGTGCAATAATTCCAGGTATTAATGTGTCCTGTCTCGACTGCAGATTTAGAAAAATCCATTTTTACATGAGGTTCTTTGTTCGCCTCTTCTTGTTTTCATTGGGCAAATGGTCTCACCAACATACATGACACTACAACCATTGCATGAGATTTCATACAGACCTGATGTTTCTAAGGGTTCGATATTTTCTTTTTAGTTAGGGAGTCTAGTGCCCAGCGTAATGGATTGTTTTAAAACGGTCCTTGTGTTGTATTTTAATGTTACTGATTTTAACGGATATTTAACACTTTGATACTGTTTGTGGCGGAGAACTGACATATATGGAAAGCAAAATTCGATATGCGGCTGCCACATCTAGTAGTCTTAATTGCATTTCCGCTATATATGTGTGTGGCGAAAGCTGCAAACAGTTAATGTTCGTGCCTGCATAGAAATTGTGCAGCCAACATATCGAGTCAAGTACAATCTATGCAAAAATACTGGAGGTGAGAGCCGCATATCTAATTTTGCTTTCCCTATATATGCAATGCGGTTTGGCCCTAGCTAGCCAGTTTTCTGTTGTAATCTGATGATGATCATGGAAGGACGAAAGGCGTCATAACTTGTGACTGACGGTAGTTTTGCTATGTTGTTCGTCGACTGGTTAAAAAGAATAATTTGTGTTTACTTCACGCTCGCAAACTTGATTTAACGAATTGTAACCACCATTTTGTATTAGGCGTTGCGCACCTAGTAACAAATAAGTTCAATTATGACCAGAAGGGAAGCATAATCTCCTGCACATTCGTTTCGTGCTTACTGGGAACTCATCAGTAGGAGTCGGTAAACTTAACCCACTATATATTTGGGTGAGGAATGAAGCCAAATATGGCGTTACAATCTCCTATACGCATGTGTAAACCTGCAGTAATGAAGCTAACTTTATATAATAGCAGTTATCACATTTCGTGGAAATCATGACACTATTCAATTAAATATATAACATTTAGATAATATTTGAGGTGGAGATCTAATATATATGCAATTGTGTAATAGTTGTTGCGTAAATAGTAACAAATTAGTTCAAATAAGTATAAAACAAAGACAAGATGGATGAAAGGAATAATCTCGTGCACATTTCTTTGGTGCTTACTGGCGAATCAGCAGTAGGAGCCGCTATATATATATATATATATATATATATATATATATATATATATATATATATATATATATATATATATATATATATAAGTAATCAATTTGGGAAAATAGGACGGTCCTATTGTCGAAGACTTTATATGAAGTTAGCTTCACTAATGCAGATTTACGTCCTATTTTCCTACCAAAATATATAGTTGGTAAAGGGTGTATTACCGGCTCCAACTGAGGAGTCACTAGTAAACACAAAAAAAATTTGCACGAGATTATACTTTCCGTTCATGCTGTCTTTGGTTTATCCTTCTGGCCATATTTGAACTTGCTTCATTTTTTTCGTGAAATGCAACTGATGAAGGCCTACGGTAAGCAAGGCCGAAATATTTTGATGAAAGAAAATTACTGGAACAATGAAAGCTGCGTAAGTCAAAACGCAGATCAGGTAATTACAATTATTCCAGGTGCGCATGAATGCAACTCCTTCAAATTTAAACTTGTTTGCTACTATGTGCGCAGCACATTATAAAAACGACGAATATCTATTTCAATCGAAGATAATGTATACTACATTTACAAATTTTATATTGCTACTTCAAATGACGAGTAGCATCAACCGCTGTCTGTAATTAAAGTACTTTTTAACAAGCGGTTGATATAAAGCAGTGAATTCTCTGATGCCTGAAACTCAACTGATGATTCTTTATGCAACAGAAACTGTAAAAAAATGTTGAGAATAAGCTGCATGCAGTCAAACAGTCCAACCTTGTTTATTTATACGGATGACATAGATGTTCAGTGATCTGTGTAAGCTGGGCTGGCCGATTATTAGAGTACCAAATTCAAGACCATTTTAGATTGAACACCCCTGGCAAAGTGGATAAAATTAAATTAATAGCTGAACACGTTTATGACCACACATAAAATCAGGCAGTTTCCCGGTGATTTCTAAACAAAAAACGAAAAAGAACTATACAGAGTGGAAGCTTCTAAAAATAACATAATTTGATCTCAACAAATTAATAAAAAAGCTTGTGCATGTTTTAAATATAAACTGGAATATGAGCTTCACCTAAACGAGAAAACCACTAACCGAGATACATTGGTTAGTATATGACTGAAAAATTTGTGTGGAATGCGGCAGGGTGGCTCAGTGGTTAGAGTACCGGATTCCGCTGCAGACGTGCCCAGGTTCGAGCCCTGTCCACGGCAAATTCTGGCCAGTTCGTGATGAATTCCCAATAAGGACGAAACTGGTCTACTGGATGAATTGCCTTTTCTAAACTATACAATTCTTAGTTTTTACTGAGAAAATGTAATTACTTAATGGGTCAGGTGTTTATATCAAGTTCGCAACCTTGATTATAGTAACTGGAGTATCATTTGTGTGTGTGTCTGAGTGTGTATGTGTATGTGTATATATTAGCATGTGCCCATTGTGCTTATTGATTGTTTTTGTATAATGTATGCATTTAATCAAAATTATTCCTCTTGCTTCCGTAAATTGACCATATAAATCCCCGATATCACTGCCGATTTGAACTGTAACGAAAAGAAACTGACTTTTTTTGACTGTGTTGGATATACCTGCTCTATAATGAATTTATGTTTCAACACACGAATTATTTATTAATTTAAATTTTATATCTGAAAAGACGCTTGATTTTCCAATTTTTGAATAAAGGCAAATATTTATAAATTTACTCTTTTTAACACGCAGAACACATCATTGCGCAATTAAACATAGTTTTTGTATTTCTATCTGTTACTGCTTTTTCCATTAATCTTATCATTACAGAAAATCTAGTCTTAACCAATCACATTAGTGTAAGCCACGCCTATCTTTGCAAGGCGTACTCGAAAACGAAGAGAAACTTAATTGGTATAGAAACGTTACAACGTAAAAAAGTATCCATAAAACTGACACACCCAGAATTTGAGGAATCATTCAAAATGAAAGCGTATATATAATGCATTAATGCTAAAAAAGTAAGTCCGCATTAGGATATTGCACAGATAGACATGGCTTAGAAAGATGTCACTGGTTACGTCAAAGTTTACAATAATTATTGGCTAAACTAGTAAAGGAACTAATGAATGCAAAATATTTTGACAGATTCTGGTAGATTTCAAGTTTGCGAACTGGTTAAAAAACCCATCTCATTTTATTTAACCGGCCGCTTAACATAGAAAAACTATGGTACATCACACTTACTTGCGCGTTTCGACCTTCCATGATCATCATCAGTGTACGACCACAGATTGACTAGCGAGAATCAAACCAGAATGCATATAGATATGGAAAGCACAATTGAATATGCGGCTCTCACCTCAAATAGAATCGCATACCTTGTATTTGCCTGGAACATCGGCTGTACAGTTTATATACAGTTGCGAATATGATCTTATTGCAGCTTTTGCCCCATTTAAATAAATATTACAATTAAACGATCAATGATTGCGTGGGTGATAATACCAATTATTTAATAGCAATAATTTTATTGTGAATAATCAGTGACAAAAATTAACAAATCTTCTTTCAGGTACTATTAGATAATGGTAGAAATCACGTTTCTTAACACATTACTCCATTGCAAAACTTTGATTTTTTCCATATATATTTTTTTGTTATTAATTTCACCATTTTTAAAAATAGAACTGTAATCTATGGAATAATGTTTATTAATAAATATTATTTCTACCCGTATCTACAGCCTTCTGGATTCGTTTATATTTTCGTTCATCCAATCTCAACTGTACTTCTGTTGTAACCAATCCTCTGTTAGTTATTGATTAAGCGTTGCAAAGGTACCAATCAGCATCAGTCAGAGAATATTCATCTTCGAATTCTAGAAAATGTCATCGAATAAGATTAAGTAAAAAGCGGAAGCTACAAAATGAAATGTCTATCTATAGAATCAAAATTATAGATGACAGAGAATGAAATTCGAATAAATCTTTTTAAAAGAATTTTCCTGGATTACAGAACCTGCGAGGATAAGAGAAATTTTAAAAAAAACTAGCGCGGAGTGCAATGCGATTTTCGAAGCTCGCAAAGTTTTCTGAGAATCCATGTAAAGACGTTTCTAATTACACTGGTATCAAATTAACGAAATACCATAATAAAGTTCTCTCTCTCTCTCTCGGATTGAAAAAAATTATAACAAAAACTAGAATAAGTGTACGCGAAGAAATACACATGTATGCATCAATGGAATGCGTTTTTGAAAATGCTATCAAACACAAAACAACGGAGAACTAAGAAATCTCGCTCTATAAATCGGATCTCCAAAATGCATATAGCGAGTATGTACGCATATTTAAAGTCAATAAACTGGTTACTTGAAGGCATCTGGAGGATATAAATGAGCTTCAGCGAAAGAGACAAATCAGACTAATGAAGCCAAACAAAGGGACAGACATAGTGTTAATGGACTCTACCGACTATAGTCAAGCTATGTTACAAATTTTTAACGACATAACAAAGTTTAAACACGAAGAGGCACAAGACGATATTACGGCTAAATTATAAAATTCTGTAACGAAGATTCTAAACAGAATTATTTCAAATGTCAACGCTAAGTAACAAATCGACATAGAAATACAAAATGAATTTATTATAGAATGTAAAAATGCATTGCCGGTAGGTTCAACACCACCAATATATGGACTGCCTAAGGTTCACAAAATGACGAGAAATGATAGTCTTCATTCTTTCAGACACATATTACCTATAGTGAACTCTCCGCTGTACGGGACAGTAAGATTATTATGCGGGATTATAAATCCTATGATAAAAGGAAGAATGGAACACGTGGTACAGGATAGCTTTAAATTTGTGGAAAAAATTCGAGATTTGAATTTAAAAGAGAGGAAAATGTTGTTCCTAGATACAAAATCCATATTTACTAGTATTCCACTAAATAAAGCTATGAATATCCTGTGTAAATATCTGCCATCATCAACAGCTGAAACATTGATTGAAATGGACGAAATAAGGGAACTTCTTTTATTATGTACATCTATAGTACAATTTTTATTCTAAGGTGTCTTTTACAAACAGATTGATGACATAGGTATGGGTAGTCCTCTTGTGTCAGTCTTAGCAAACGTGAATATGCATCGTTTAGAACAATTTATCAACGGAGCTCATAAATTTTACTCTACGTTGACCATACTTCCATGGTCGTTGAAAAGATTGAAGATGCAAGTGCACTGCTACATAATAGAAACAAGGTAGAACAAGCAATCAAGTTTACACAAGAAGAGGACCAAGAGGGATATCTATCATTTCTCGATTTAGGAATAACGGGAGATGAAGAAGGTATCATCTTAATGTTGGTTCACAAAAAATGAAGCTGGACTGGGCAGTGTATCCATTATTCCAGTAGTGTAAATAGGGCGTACAAAAGCAACCTCATAATCAATCTGGGAACATGAATTCTCAGGATTTGTTCACTGAAGAAAAGTTAAATTAGAGCTAAACCTGCTTTGCGAAACGATGAGAAATAACGGCTATCCCAACTGGCTTATCAAATATAATTTGAGTTAACGCAATAAAATTGAAACCAATTTGTAGAAAACCAAAATACCTTACAGATTAACGCTAAGTGTTTCCTTTGGAGGTGATCTTCAAACTGAGATTATCAAAAGAAGAGCAATTAGAGCGACTAAGGCTCAGTTTCCGTCAATACAGGTGAGAGTTGTGTTCAACACGACAACACTTATGCTGGCTAATGAAAAAGATTGCCTCTCTGTGACCTCAACACCATTATCGGTGTACAAATTTCAATGTAGCTGCAACGTTCAGTACATCGAAATATCAAGGAAGACGCTCGAAAAAAGAATAAATCTGCATCTCTCTCAAAAATTATTGAATAGTGCTGTAGCTCCTGCACAAAAATCAGCAATTTGTGAAAATTTACTACTCACATGTCATTCTGTTTATAGTAGTAAATTTACAGTTCTGCACAGGGCGAAATCGGGAAAGATGCTTCTGGCTTTTGTAGCTATTGCAATTAATAAGCTTATCTCCTGCTTAAACGTGCAGAAAGTGATTGAAAAATAAATTAAATTGGATTGGAACAAAATCATAACAAACAGGCTTTCAAAAATGATCTGTGTCGCAAAATACGACACACCCATCAAATGTGGACACATACACAATGAAAGCGATGACACATTTCATGACGTTACGCAATTGAAGTAGTCCAAATTGCGCAAAACGAAGACAGACATAACTAAGTGGTGTTTGGTTACGACAAATGTACGTTTTGGATTGGAGGAGTGAAAATATTATCGAATCCGGAATAATACCTTTAGCTACTAGCAAAAATACGTTTTATTAATAAATTGTGTTCTATGTATTACGGGTCTTTTTCTCCCATATATATACTATATACATATATATATATATATATATATATATATATATATATTGTTCCGTAGGAAGAAAAACACCTTTGTTTTAACTAGCGCTGTTGTCTTCCTACTGAATAGCTATTTATTGATTAGTGAGATATATATATATATATATATATATATATATATATATATATATATATTGTAATTGCGTCCGTAATTGATGTTTGTGTCATATTTTGTGACACACCAAATGACGTTACGCAAAAGGAGTAGTCTAAATTGCGCAAAAGTAGTGGTCTAAATTGCGCAAAACAAAGGCTAGCATAACGAAGAGGAGATTGGTTACGAAAAATGTACAGTGGGATTAGATGAACGAATATACTAACGAATGCAGAACAATGGCTGTAGATACTGGTAGAAATAAGATTTATTAATAAATGTTATTCCATGGAGTACGTTGTTTTGTTCTTATATTTTAAAAAATGGTGAAAATAGAAACGATCAATATACTATATATATATATATATATATATATCCACTTGGTACCAGATTTTCCGAAAATCTATTTCCAACGTCATTTTCAGTAAACCATCTGATGGAAGGCTTCAAAAAGAAGGGAGAATTCAGAACCCATCAATCAAGGCCAAAAATCTGTGCACCTGGAAATGTAACAAATTCAAGATTTTACCGGCCTACGAGTGCTATCAATTGTCCAGCACAAGGAAATGGCGGAAGTATATATATCTATAGGCTATTTTATGTTTTTGTGTAATTTTTATTTCAGCCGTTTTGGTGCATATTTAATTTGAATTGAGACAATGCAATTGAATTAATTAATGCTTCCATATATGATTTATTTCTCAATTAAGATAAATTAAGTGTATTAAGTGAATTACGCTTTAACAGTTTATTCACATTTTGAGCCTATTTTCCTTGCTCAGATCAATGGGTATATTTGGCTGCGTGCTCTTGTATTCAATGTAACTGCTTGTCAAAGCAGTTTACAAAAATTCCCAGTTTGAGAGATTCCAGAGCGTAGCTATTTTTCTCGGAGAGCAGCTTTTAAGGTGTAGTAATAATAAAAATTGTGGATCAATCAAGTTGCGCAACGTCGTAAAGTTTATTGCTTAACCAATTCATTCATCGAAGCACTGGCCCGCGATGTAATTTAACGAGGCTGAGCCAATTCATGAATCTATCAGTACAGAAGAATCGCGTAATTTGAATGACACAAAGCTATAAAAGATGTATTATCTTTCAAACTGAGATAGTTTTGGATGCGATCTGTTTGAACGACATGTGCAATAAATACAATTTTTCTAACGTGTTTCAGATTAACGATTGTTTAAATATATAGAAATAAACTTAAAGAAGCATAATACCAGAGACCTCTGTTTATTGGGTGGTCTGTGGAGATAAATTGCAAATACTTACTTTTTGGTCTTGTTTTTCTTTAAATTCATATTGTTAAGTGGAATTTCTGGCGTCTTGTCTAATTTGCCCACACTCATTGTATTCAACTCTGCAGTCCGTTTGTTTACACCGATATCAGCTGTGACTAAACACAAGTTTTGTTTTTTTAAATTTCCCCAATATTATCTGGTTGTTAGAAACTTTTTATGCTTGTATCGGTTAGGCGTTAGCACAATCACCACTGCTTTTTGTACAGTGAGGCTAAAGTCGACAAATAATTTCATTGCATAATTGAAAGCCATTGGAGCACGATAACTAATTGTTGTCTATTATACATATGTTTACGCTTGAGAAGACACACTAATAGGGGTGTACTCCCAACGGCGACCGGTATATCGATAGACAAATCTAATTTAGCCAAATGCGAAAGGAATACTTTTATCAACCCAGAGCTTAGGAGATTATTTGGATGACTTTTGCCTAATTATTACTAGCATATTTTGGCAAAGTTTGTGTGTAGCATACAACTGTCACAGAACACAACATATTGAATAATTTGTTGAGTTGACTTTGCTAATGGTTACATAATTTGTGGTATTCTCATCATAATGTTATTCTTAATCGGTTCCGTTTAGTAGCCAACTCGCTCTCATAGTCTGAGTTCTACAAATTAGACACATTTCTTTCTAATGTTAGTAAAGTTAACCTAATCCGGCTAGAACAACCAAACTAGTTCCCAAGAAGGATTAAAAAGATGACCAAATAATTGTTTTAGTAATATAATTTTTAGACAAATAATGCAAACATATAGTCGGCAAATATAGCCTCATCATGTAATCATTCAGGAAAAAATTTTAAATAAACGTTGTGTTTGTATAAAAGGACACAATTTATATTTTGACATGCAAGCAAAACATTCAAATTTAAGAAACATTACTGTATAGTCTTTGTTCAACTGTCTATCTCGCTTTCCATGCAGTGCGGGTCATCTGGATGATCTAAATTATTCGGGAATTAATTAGCTAAAATTTCACATTTTTCAAAAAAGGCAAACCAAATTAAACAGTATTAAATGTTAATGCCGAGGGCGGTATAAAAAAGAGCGCAAACATTAACTTTATTTCAGTAGATTTTCAGAAAATATTACTGTAATTTTTCTACTGCTAATGACCACCTGGGTGGTCTAAAAGCAATAGGCATAAAGTCACATAACGTTATACACATTTAGTCCAAGTTCAAACGCGAAGCTTGACTAAACAATAAATGATTGCGCGGGTGGTGGTAACAATTCTTTAAATCAAATTTGCGAGCTTGAATTAAGCACCAATCCCATTGTATTTAACCAGTCGTCGAACAACTGGCGGAAGTTTTGCTATGTTTTTCGATAACTGGTTAAGTGCAATTGGGTTGATGTTTACTTGAAGCTCACAAACTTGATTTAAAGAAACAAAAATCACCACATAATCGTGATGATGCCAATAACCAGACTTTCAGTCCGACATGTGCCTGCACTGCTAGATGCTGATTTTGTCAGCAAGTCAGCTCTGTCCAGCTGCACTGCTACATGTACATTTTGGCCGCAAGCGCAGCATCGTTAAGTTGTTTAACAGAGTTTCCTTACAAACCCCTGCATTGGTATTGGGACTGGTGCTAAATAAAAGATGGCAACGATACTTGAAATAAATTAATAATTAAAGAACTGGGAAAATACTAAGACAGTTGTTTTCCCATAGACACGAGAACTTGGCAAAATTTATTCCTATGCATTTTCGCTATTACATAGGACAGCGATAGTAAATAGTGCACATTTAAGTGGCAAAATTGTATAAACTGGAAAAACGTCAGTATTGTCCCAATTTTTGCGCCCAATTGACTACTCATTCTGCGTCCTGAAGCGTACATTTTAAGTGACATATCATTGATATATGACTTAGTCATGGATGCAATATTTTCCATACTTAAATAAATTTTCATATAAAGCTATAGAAAATTAGTAGAAACAAAAAATAAATGTAAATAAAGTGCTAAACTGTATTGATGGTGTCGTGAATTAAATTTAGTTGATGTTGCTAAATCTCTAGGTATTAATATAAAGACGCCACAGAGATATCGCTATTAATTTGGCATAATTATAATTATATATAAATTTTTTGAACACAGATTAGAGGATGTAACACATCAGCGTCTGGTAAAGGATGACATACAGTCGCACAAATATGGAAAATGTTAACATGTTGTTTTTGGAAGTCTAAGTCGCAATGCTTATCTTTCCAACACCATATAACAATCCCGTCAAGGAATTTTATAACCATATGCTATTTCGAATGATATTATACCTTACGTTTGGTTAGAAAGCATGCAAAATAATATAAAGTTTAAAAACTGCAATTTTACACTTTGATGATAAATATTTTAATTTCTTACCAAACTCAGAATTGGATTTAGGAATTCGATTTTAATCTACGTTGATTTCATGCAGTTCTATTCATCTAGCTTCCAGATGAAATCTTATTTCTTCTTGTAACAGCGAATCTGTTACGTTTAGTTGGTGCTCCTTTTTCTGGAGTGTTTTGTCCAAATTTATTAAATTCTGCTGTTTATTTTTAGAATCATAAGCAATATTACACGCCTATTGGTCGAGTCAATTGATAAGCAGTAAAATCATATATAATACTGATCAATGGGCATTGGTCTGCCAGAGTAGATTCACCATAGATATCTTGAAAATACTGGAGGAAGAAACATAAATATGAAACATAGGATAGAATAAGGTATCTTATTTACGCCTTTAATCTATTTTATGCTCCATGGTTATTCTTGGATGTCGGAGAAAGAGGCTTTTATGGGACAAAAACATCTCATCTACATAATTAATAAGTCTATGCTGCATTTAGAAACATCTCTTGCAGATAGAAAAAAATTCATACCGTGCATTTACATCAAATTACTATAATCAAGGTTCTGATCTTGATATAAAAACCTGCCCCTTAATTGCTTACATTTGTCAGTATAAACTAAGAATTTTATAGTGTAGAAAAGGAAATTTATCCAGTAGACCGGTTTCGCTCTTATTGGGAACTCATCCACCGGTGCGGAAGGATGGCTCAGTGATTAGAGCACCATATTCCGAAGCAGGCGTGCCAAGGTTCGAGCTATGTCTGCGGTAAATTCTCGCCATTTCGTGATGAGTTCCAATAAGGACGAATCCAGTCTACTGTTTGAATTGCCTATTCTACACTATACAATTCTTAGTTTAGACAGAAAAATGTAAGTAATTAATGGGTCAGGTGTTTATATCAAGATCGCATACTTTGTTATGGTAATTGGTATCACCACTCGCACAACCACTAGTCGTTTAACTTTATGTCAAATGTTTGAGTGCCCAGGCTCGAGCCCAGTCCGAGAAAAAATCCTGACATAGGTGATACATGCGCAATAAGGACAAAGCCGATCTACTGGATGAATTGCTAGTTCTACACTATAAAATTCTTAGTTATAACAAAAAATGTATGAACATAATGTGGTAGGTTATATATATCAAATATCGCAATCTTTATTTAGTTAAATGTAATCACCGCACACATAAACGACACTCATTTAATCAACAATATTTCTCCATAACTAATATATTTAAGCGGCATTTGGAAGCATCTCTAGTAAATTAGACAACTTTCAAATCGTTATTTTGGATTAAATGCTTGAGTGATATATTTACGATATGAAAACTAGGACGGTAATATTGAGAAATTAGTTGAACTAGCTTAAGCTAGAAAGAAAGAGTCAAATTGTAAATTAACAATTTTTTATGGGAAGTGGATGGAAAATGGGAATACTTTTGAAAAAGACAATATAACGTATGCATAATAAAATATTCTATACTTTTTTCTAATCATGTGTTTCAAATGAAGTAGGAATTCTCAAATTTAAGGCAATAAGCAACCTGAGAATACTCAATTATACACCTAAAAAGAGTAAATAGGAAAACAAACGGTTTAAATGATTATACAATTAGAGTGGTGAAACTGGTGCAGAAGAAACTGTGTGAAGGTGTTAATTAAAATATAATAAGAAAAATCCTCATGAAATCAAATTTTATTTAAAACTCAATTTTATACGAGATTTTAAGTTTGAACAATAAGTCAAATTTTCACCAACGAAATATAAAATTTGAAATATATCAAAATAACCCCATACAGTAGGCTTGCCACTTCAGAATCAAAAGGAAAGAATCACAAAGGTTAGAATTCAGTCTTTTTGAAATAACTTATCCTGTCAAAATAACTGGATTATGAAGGATAAGCCATGCGAAATATTGAATTTATAACGTACAAATGAACAAAATGGGCGTACAGCCGATTAAGTTAAATATACCTGGCTCATCTAGCTTACAAGAATGGTCATACTAACAACCAGGAAACAATTCTTTAAATCTAGTTCGCGAGCTTGAAGTAAACACAAATCCCGTAATATTTAACCAGTCGTTGAACAACATAGCAAAACCAACGCCAGTTGCACGCACTGACGCGTTTCGACCTACCATGATTTAAAGAATTTAAATGTATAGCCAGGAAATAAGTAAGCTGATAGCGCTTTTTTCAATGCATACCAACCACTCGGAAAATAATATATACGATTTAAAACCTGGCTTATAGGAGGCAAACCATGTGACATTAGAAGAGTATAAAAAACAAAAATTACGTATAGCAGCAGTAGTTAATCATAATTTGCTCGTTCTGCGAGTGAAATTGGCCAAACTATCAACCGTGAAACAACTAAGCAACTAGTACCTTGCCAATGGAAATCCAGTGACTTTATAATGTAATATCCGTAAAACAAACTGGCTTACGCGATAGGAAGGTTGGGACCGATTGAAATAAGAAGAGCTAAATGAATGAAATGTACGCATAACCGCCTTAGATAATCATATTTGACTCGTCCAGCATACGAGAAGGGCCATAATAAGAACTGGGAGAGAAGTAAGCGGATAGCGCTTTGCAAATGGACGCAAATTGTTTTTGTGAATTACCATATCCGGTTAACAGCCTGGCTTATGCAAACCAAACCATGCGGCAGGTTAAAGTTAGAAGAGTAAAATAAAGAAAATGTATGTAGAACTGCAATAGTTAATTATTGTTTTGCTCGTCCAACGCACGAGATGGGCAATACGAAAGCTGGGAAATAAGTAAGCGGATAGCATTTTGAAATGCAAAAAAATAAATTGATTAAAATGGAAATTTAATTTAAAATATCGGATCATAATTTAAAAAGTGCTGCATCGGTTGAATAATATTTATGTCCAATTATTAGCAAAGTAGTAAGAAATATTTGAAATAGATACATTGAATCTGGAAATGGGAAAAAGTATAGTAGACGCGGCGATATGATTGAAATCCAATATAATTTATAATATCTCAGTTTTTTTACTAGCTTATTTTATTGTAGGATATTATTGAATGTTTTTTTCAGTAGAAAGGGACATTACACAAGATAACCAACGCAATTCATCAAATAGACCAATTTTGTCCTTATTAAGCACCTATAAATTACTTGTTACAGTTTATTTTGAGCGAGTTTATAAATATGGGGCGTTTGCTCCAGGGTGTTGCAACAAATGCACTTCGCCAACAAAGCCGAACATTACGAGCAATTTTCTGTTACATACAAACTTATGTTCTTTGGTCAATTATTCATGTTGGTGTATTCTATTTTGCTTTGTTCTTGACTCACATTTCCAACTATCCATCCCGATTTATTAAAACAAGACGGAAACATAACCATACGGATAAGTGATACTGAATTGAAGTATAATAGCAAGATTTGCTAACATGTATGTTGTCAGTATAAACTAAAGATTGGAAAAAAAATTGAAAATTAAATTCGTCAAATTGACCGGTCTCACCTTTATTGAGCGCGCATCAAGTAATTGCCAGAATTTCTGCGACTGGGTTTTAAACCACGAGAAATGCTTATTTTACTTTCGTAACTATTTAACTTTCATTAGTGTATGTCTATTGTTCATCATATTTAAAAATATTTTTTCTTTAATCGTCTTTTGAGTACTTTATTAGATGTAATTGATTTTACAAAAGTATAGGCATTTTACTGTGCTGCTGTTCTTCATATAGTTTCCTTACTATAACACTGAGTTTATAGCTATTATTTTTCAACAATTTCTTTTCATTTTTCTAATTTAAGTATGAGATTGCTTGTGATTACATTAATTGGTTGCTGTAAAACATTTAAAATAATATTTATGCTTATTGTTGATTTGTATTTAGTACTGATTTTTAGCCTAGAAAATTTAATTCAACGAAACATTACTGTTTAATGGCGTTAAATAATTTTCGTTTCTCGTTTATCATTTAAAATTTTTTGGTAACCAAAATGGTTTAACTAATAATAATACTTTATTCTATTTGAATAAAATACTTTCGCATGATCCGTTAAAATTTAATAACTTGCAAGTTTCGTAAACTCATGTGTTTCTGTCCAATATGGTTAAACTTGAAATGACTTAATTTGAACAATTTTTGCTAACTTGAACGATTTAATTTGTATTTATTCGCAAAAGGCGTACTTGTTATCCAGATAACGCATGATCAATGACTCGATATATATATATATATATAAATATATATATATATATATAAATATATATATATATATATATATATATATATATATATATATATATATATATATATAAAATGTCCGTTGCCTTGGAATATTACACAGTAAATTTCTAATTAGGAAGAAAAAACAAATGAATAAAAAAGTGGATAATTACCATTTATTTCGAGAATACTAAACCTCGCTCTACAATCGTTCATTTATATACATTCTGGGTTCTCATTTGAATATGGGGGTGGCAACAAATATGACTCGGTTTTCTAATTCTTGTTTTGGCTGATTGGTAAGTGTGTATGCGTTTGTGTCTGTGTGTGTGCTTGTTTGCATGTAAAGGTCCTTATCACTCTATTGCAAAGTGATATCTGAGATTTGGTTACTATTGTATTGATGGCTTGAGAATTAACCATTTTTTCGAATTGTTCGCTGTATACGTGTACGAGTGCTATTTTTCCCAGTGGTGTCTTTCGTTTTACCTTTTTGGGCAAATTTTGGTTCTTCACTTGGTAACAGAGCGAGTGCGTATTTCAGTGTTGAACGCTCAAACTGTTTGGAAATTTCTGTCACCGTATGTGTATCTGTTTTTTCCTCTTCAGTTTGTTGCCAAACTGATTGAATGTTTGTTGATTTTAGTCGAGGGCGTGTTTGGTCTTGCCTGGATACTAGTAAATTGTTGAATTTTGTTATTCGTGGCCAGTCGATTAGAATATCATGTTAATGAAACTTTTGAACATTTAGGCCAGGTGCTTGTTGTTTTACATAAAGGACTTCATAAATAAATAATAATTTTTCTGATTCTGTTTTATGTAGAATTGAGAAATTGGTCGAATTGACTGGGTGCCCCGTTTCCAATATATGATCGGAAACAGTTGATTTTCCTGACGGTACCAAGTCTTCGTTAATCAATTTCTGTGGTAAATGTTGCTGGATTCTGTTTATCCATTACTTCTTCGTACGTCCGACATATGTGCTTTCGCACATACATACCTCAATACAGTGAGATGGATCTTTACATGCAAACAGGCACACACACAGACAAAGACGCATACACACCAATCAGCAAAACGACGAAATCGAAAACCGAGTCATATTTGTTGCCGCCTCCATATTCAAATAAAAACCCAGAATGTATATAAATGAACGATTGTAGAGCGAAGTTTAGTATTCTCTAAATAAATGGCCGTTATCCACTTTGTTGTTAATATTTTTCTTCCTAATTAGAAATATACTTTGTAATATATATATATATATATATATATATATATATAATATATATATTATTATTAATAATTAGTCTTCTTTTCTTAATTAGAAATATACTGTGTAATATATATATATATATATATATATATATATATATATATATATATATATATTATGCGTATAACTTTCAAATTAAATTTAACACTTAATTGTATAAAAATACGGACAATTAATAGAGCAATGATATGTGCAAGTAGATAATGTAGATGCTTTCATTTATTAGATATGGTAAACCTGGCAACAATTAGATACTGTTAATGGCGGAAAAGCAATATATATGCCATTCTGTATTAGGTGCTGCGCACAAACTAACAAATTATTTCAAATATGACCAGAAGAATAAACCAAAGGCAGCATGAACGAAAAGTGTGTGAGATTATACTTTGCGTTCTTGCTCTCTTTGGTTTATCCTTGTGGTCATATTTGAACTAATTTGTTACAAGGTGCCAACACCTAATACAGAATCAACTGGCAACATTTTGGAGTATATCAAGCTTTGGTTAAATGTCAGAATGAACATGCGCATTATATTTATTTCATATTAGTACTTTACCAATAATAAAGTTCGGAAAAGTGAAAAATAGCCACTAACAATGCAACACAAGTCTCAATGGGATGACAGGTTATGTTTATGCTAACTTCAGCATATTCTTCTGTAATATCTAGAAATATATAAATACGTACGTGAGGCCTGATGCACCTATGCATAAATAGCGGTTTTGCGCAAAATCAAATACATGAATTTTCTGTGCTTTATTGAATTATGTCATGATTTGCACGAAAATGTGATTACTGAAGAAGTTTAGAGTCATTGCTAAAACAGAAATTGTTAAAAATGTTTAGTATTCCCTTTTTAATTTCGTTTTTACTCCATTTTCAACTGCATATTATTGGTATCCTTTACAGTGTTATTAAATATTGCATAAAGTATGTAAGCGATTGAATGTAGTACTGTATTTATGTTTATATGAATTTGATTATAAGAATGCTTCAGTTCAGATATATCTAGAAGAATTTATTGTCGAATTATCACACATTAATTGAAAAAATATATAATTGGTGTAGGGCGAAGTATCAGTTCTTACTGAAGACTAGCCTCTATGCAAGAAAATATATTTTCTTACAGGTTAGAACAGACTAATTATCCAACGATTTACAAATTTAATGCTAAATAGTCTATTAAATGTTGTTTCATTAATGCTAACCGAGAATAACTGTGTGCATTAAGGCACATTTTTATTCTAAAAGCAGAAATATGTAAAAAAATTATAGGAAGGCCATTTTGTTTTCGTAAGATGCCAACTAGATATTATATAGATGATATAGAAAAAAGAGGTAAAGCTTAACAAAAAATGATTACTATGCAATAACAGACATAATGTGAAAAAATGAACCAAATCAGATATATATACACAGGCACTTCAACCGCTTTTATTCAATTAATATACATATTTATTTATTGATTTGACTTTAAAGAAAGGATACTGCGACTAACAGCTTCCACAATACACAGCTTCGTAAAAAATGTTGAAAATTTTCTAAATTTATATTTTGCTTTTTACTTAAAATGTGCTAGAATATAACCCAATTATTCTCTACTTTTACAGCAGGGTATATTTTAACATTTCTTTATACTTGTTTCTATATTAATCGGGCAGTTTTGACAACGTACCAAATTGAACGGCTATTGTATTAGGATGAAATAATAATATTGAATTATTCGATTGGCGGAAGACAGAATTTCACTTTGACATTTACCAGGCATTTTGTTTTAAGAACTAACAACAGATTTGGATAAAACTCAGAGCAATTACTTTAATCAAGGTTGCGATCTTCATATAAACACCTGACCCATTATGTAAATACATTTTTCTGTATGAACTAATTATTGTATATTGTGGAAAAGCCAATTCATCCAGTAGACCGGTATCGTGCTTATTGGGGACCCATCACATTCTGTCCAGAATTTGCCGCGGACAAGGCTCGAAACTGGACACGCCCGCTTCGGAATCTGGTGCTCTAACTATTGAGCCACCCTGAGGAAAAGTGGCTCAGCACCAGATTCCAAAGCATACGTGCCCATGTTCGAGCCTTGTACGCAGCAAATTCTGGCCAGTACGTGATGAGTTCCCAATAAGGACGAAACCGATCTACTGGATGAATTGCCCTTTCTACACTATACGATGCTTAGTTTATACTAACAAATGTATGTATATAGTGAGTTAGATATTTCTATCAATATTAAAACCTTGATTATAGTAATTTTTATCACCGCCCGCGCAACCAACGTTCGTTTAAGAATCAGAGCAATCACTGTTTTTTATTTCGTCGATTAAATAATACGACTGGTATTTCACACTTGCCTGGATGCATCTTATATATTTAAACGTGACATATACGTTGTTATATACTTGGGTGCGGCTTACTCGTTTTTTCCAGCTGTACGAACTTTGTATATTTTTCATTTAATCTTTCGTACTAACTATTTATTAATTGAGTTTATTTTGTGTACCATCAGTCTTGTGCATTAAAAATTATTCCAATCGTTTTACAGGTTGTGTATGATAATTTGCGTGACGAATTTCATTTTTTGTAAATTAGAGCTGCGATGTTATAATGGATGTATTGTCCTGTTCATTACGCTTTCAGAATCTTTACTCTTTTTGTACTACAACCTCCCTGTCGTAATATCAGCACATCATAACGAAAACAATGTGTTTGACTGAGAGTTTGTGTTGACTCAAGTAAGTAGAATATGACGATTCACAAAATTAAATACTTTAAGCATCTCATTTATTATTTCATCTACATTAAAAATTACGAAGGTGTTCTCAACGTGCCTCGGATACACATGGCAGCATTTTTGAATTATCGATTACAGTGGTGGTGTTCCAGATGGAACATGTAATCCTCTGCTAATAAACGCCATAACTGAATGTCTATCGCCATTCTATTGGCTTGTTTAAAATAGCGATTAATTATCTTCAATTAAACGTAACGAGGGCACTTGTTGAGAGCTTTCTAGGTGATTTGTAGCTATAGGGAGTGACGAGTTTTATTTTCGATGTTTTTATATAAGAAATATATAGTTTAATCGGCAGTAATATTAGTAAACTGATTTCTTATGTAAAGCGCTCATTGCCTTATTCTAAGAATACGTTATACGATACTAGTGTTTATTTAACAACGTAGCTCCTGCTAAGGTAAAGGTATAGGGTAAATTCCATTTAATCGATCAGTCTAATATAATATTTGTATACAAGCAATTAGTGATAGTGCGACCGATTAATAATGAAGCAAATTCTAGAGCATTATATATTAAACACATTTTTCGCAGAGGAGAACTTTTCCACAATAGTCGAACAAATTATTTAAAAGAATCGCACTCAAACTCAGGCGGATTTTAAATTTCTTTTTCAAAGCAAGAAATTTAAAAGAGCTGCGTATTTTGAAAGCTTTGCATTGGAATATAATTTCTCCAGCGTTAAATATGAAAAACATTTGTGCCCAGGAAGTGGATATAAATTTGTGAATTTATTGTGGTTGTGTGTGTGTGCGTGTGTGTGTGCGTGCGTGTGTGTGTGTGCGTTCGTTTCGACGTGGGCTTCTTGATTCTGCTTTTTATTTTATATTATATACATGGTTGACTGGCCAGTCAACGAAGATTGGATCGCACCTCATTTCCAGTGGTTATTATGAACGATGTTGAAGCCTTCGGAAGAAAGGTACGAATACACACCCAGCCTGACCGAGGACAAAACAGATGCGCACTTGGAAATCGGATCTTTGCGAAACTGATAGTGCAAAGCAACAACACGTGAACGCAAATCGCGTCCTTGCGAAATATTTAATGAAATCTTAAATGTTTTATACAAGATATTCCAATTCAGTTCAAATCCGACGAAATAAAGTGGAGAATTATGAGAAAGGCTTTCTTTTAAAAAAAAATACTTCAATACGTAAATAGTTTATCAACTTTATTACTTGCAAATAATAAGCGAAGAAAGTCAAAATCATACATACATTATATTTATTTGTTTTTTGCGTTTATGTTAGCATTCAAAATATTTGGTCGCCAAAGACCACATAGTGAAGCTGGTTGTGCAGATATTCGATTGTGTGTCAAGAAAAACCAACCTGAATTCAAAAGTTATTTTGCGCTACGGTCGCATGAGTAATTAAATAAAAGTATAAACATCTGTCAGACAGAAAATATGACGAAGATTTATGGAAATGCTGCCAAAGAGACTCGTTTAGAAAATAAATATATGAACAACGAAATTAGTCTGCCCGATAAAGGTTGACGAATAAAAAGGTATCTTAATGATGGATTACCTATTTTATTTCGTCAATCCAAGTTATATTTTTATATAGAAATTTTGCTCTTTTAAGACAAAAAACGATTAATCACGTTAAAACTGCGCATATGTATTAATTAAAAGTTCAATTTTAATTAAGTTTTGCTAAAATGTTTGGCAGTGACTTATTTTTCATGAAATCAGCATGCATACATTCATTTCTAGAACAATATGTGAATTTGACCAAAATATTTCTCTACTAGAGGCTTGGTAGAAAATAGATATAGTCAATATTTTCTGTGGGCAAAATAGATGCAATTGCAAAAACGAGCTAACAACTCCTTGCCAAAAATAGTTATCCTGTTGTTTGAAATAAAATTGATAAACCAAAACTTGCCTGAAGTCAAATCGAATTCATTCTTAAACTTGTAATGAGTTTTCGGTTAATACTTCTGCCGAACTTTACCTGGCTTTCGGCAGTACTGCATCATTCACAAGGCAAAATCTTTTAAAAATATTTTCCAAATCAAGTTTGCGAGCTTAAGATAAAATCCCAATGCAATTGTATCGAATTTGAATATTTGTAATAAATCTGAGTAAATAGTATATTAATTAAAAATTCTGCATCATTCAAAGTTAACGGTACATTGGATCAGAGTAATTAAATTTTGTCGCGATGAGTCAATAAAGAATTTCTGCGTAGTCGTGATTCTAAAGATAATTGATTATCATCAGGCGTGAAGCGCAATAAAATTTAAATTTAATTCATATATATTTGCTTGAAATTTTGTGCCGTTTATGCGTTTAAGCATTAAGAATGACGTGACTAAAAAGGTATTGTTTCATATTGGAACCACATGATAGACAGAAATAAGTATGAATTTAATTTACAATCCAAATAACACATGCGTTTCATATGTAATGTCTTCTCATCGGTAGGTGCAAACAATACGCTTGAAGTACACTTTTTTACTGAAAAATAAATTTGGATTCACTGAATCAAGCTGGTTTAAATGGAAGAGTGGCCAGTAAGTACGTAAAGCATGTGAAATTACGAGTACGCGTTTTAATAGAGCAGAAACCAAATTATTGAGCGAAACAAGAATTAAGCTAATTGTATATTATGTGGTGCGCACCTAGTAATAAATTAGTTCAAATATGACCAGAGGGATAAACCGGAGACAGTATAAACGGAAATTATAATCTAGTGCACATTCGTTTCGAGCTTACTGGCGACTAATCAGTAGGAGCCGGTATTATGCCCTTTAGCCACTATATATTTGAATGAGGAATGTGGTAGCATGTTAGTGCCATCTTCCTTTTCGGTACCATAATTTTGGTCTCGGGTATGGGAACAATAGCTATAGTGTTGGTGCCCTTTACAGACTTGGTAGATATATAGTGAGTTAGCTTTGATGTCGGATTGTCGAGACTTTATATGAAGTTAGATTCACTGCTGCAGGTTTGTACTTTCTTATATGAGATTTTAGCGTCCAATTTTACCACATTCCTCACAAAAATATATGGTGGGTAAAATACGTAATACTGGCTCCTACAGATGAGACACCAGTAAGCACGAAACGAATCTGCACGAGATTATACTTTCCGTTTATACTCTCTTCTGTTTATCCTTTTGGTCATGTTTTAACTAATTTCTTACTAGGTGCGTAGCACCTAATACACGATTGTATATATATTAGTTCTCCGAAACAAATAGTATCGAAGTTTAAAACCATTCAAAATTGATATTTTGAAAGGTTATTCAATTTTTTAAATTTATTATTAAACTGTCAATTGTTGCGTGGGTTTCGATAAAAATTAGTGAAATCAAGGTTTCGATCTTGATATTAAAAAAATCTCATTATATATATGGATTTGCCAGTATTAACTAAGAATCGCATAAATCAGAAAAGCACTCTATCCAGTAGAACGTTTTCGTCCACTGTAGGAACTCTTAAAGTGTTTTCACAATTTTTCCTCGGAAAGGGCTCAAGCCCGGTCATGTTTGCCTAGGAATCTGTTGCTCCAACCAATTTGCCACTCTGCCGCACACTACACACAATTTTAAGTTATATTCTAACTACATTCTGTTGGCCTTTCCTTCACGTTGAGATTATATTGCATCTCCTTAGACATAAAATTCTAACTAGCCACCCTCGATCTGTCATTGTATCACAGACACTACGTTACATCGGAAAGTGATACTGAATTGAACATTTACATTATTAAATTTTTATTGGTTATATAGGCGGAGACAAAAATTTTATAAATTAAGTTTGCGACCTTGATATAAACATCAATCCCATATATATATATATATATATATATATATATATATATATATATATATCATTACTGTATAATTAGCACCGTGTAATGAAAAAATGCGATTTATCCAGTAGAATGGGTTTGACCTCATTAGGAATTCATCAAATAATATCCATACTTTTATCTCATACAGGGCTCGAACCTGGACACGTCTCCTTCGGTGTTTCTGACTTTATCAATTAAGCCGCTCTACCGCACGCTACATACAATTTGAAAATATTTACAAACCTATGTTTTGATTAGCTTTCTTTCAGGTGGAGCCTATGTGACGTTTATTTAGACATGAAATTCCAACTAGGCACTCCCAAACTGTCATTATAGAACAGTCATCACGTTACCTGGGGAAGACAAATTGGATTGGACATTCATATAATTATTATTTATGATAATATCACAAACTTGATTCAAATGATTATTGACTGTGAAGGAAGATAATGTTCAAAATTGAAAGAGTTTAGATATTATTGAAGGACATGAGCAATATTTGTGATTGGTATTGCAAATGTTTGACTGATATGTGCAAAATAAGCTGGCCATTTTACAAACATAAAGTACCTAGCGAATTAGCTAATCATTTCCACGGAATTCTTTTCATACTTGCACTCGTCGATAGAAGTAACGAAATGTTTGAAAAAGTTTTTGCTGTCTTTAAATGAAAACCCATCTCGTCGAAATTTGCATAGAAACAAATTACACAGTGCGTAACAATTTTGCTACATTTTATGACTAGTCAAATTAAATTGGATTGGTGCTTATAAGCGGTGCACAAACTTTACATAGATATATTTATCGCCATTCACTCAATAAATGTTTGCGTAGAAGAACTATTTGTACATTAAAAAATGCATTTGCATAGCACTGTGCTTGTGCTCTATTTGTGACCTCTAGATAATCTAAAACAGAGAAACAATCTTTTGTTTCTACTCATTAACCTTACATCCCTTACCCTAAATGGCCTTAATTCATTCATCTTCGTGATTATTACTAGCGTCACTATTTGTGCAAAAATTCTATTTCAACATTTTAACGTGAAAGTTAACGTATTTTCACTTTACTTGTTACTGATTGCTTCTTTAGCTAGTATTCATTTTGCTTCCATTAGTTCTATTAAAGAATAATTTGTTACAATTAAAATCATATTCTCCTGCTCGTAAAGTAAATTGAGGAATGTAATTATAGTAAATATTACCAATTACAGTTTATATTTCAGTATGACGTTTAGCATATTAAGACTACTGCGGTTCACTTTCCTTATATGTTTCAAAAATTACAGATAGGTACGCATATTGCGAACACTAAGAACTGGGATCATCTATTTGCAACAGGTTATATATTTGGGTATAGTGTTGCTGTGATTAACATCGAGGTTTATCTTAAATTTTGAGGATGCTGATAATTTGGTTCAAGGTATTGTAGACCTGAACATAATAGATATGGAAGAGAAATTAACTTATCAGACTCTTATACACACACTAAGACTAAATCGGACTTGGCATCTATGGGACTCTCAACAGCTAATAGGACTGGAGCCTCTACAGTGCGTGCGATTGGCGGTAGTTTTGCTATGTTGTTCGACGATTGGTTAAATACAATAGGATTGGTGCTTATTTCAAGCTCGCAAACTTGATTTAAATAATTGTTACCACCACCCGTGCAATCAATTATTGTTAAATTGTATTGTCTATATATATATATGCGTGGCGAAAGCTGCAAACAGTTTATGCTCGTGACTGCATATAAATTTTGCAGCCGACATTTCCAGTCAAGTTCAATGTATGCGAGACTACTAGAGGTGAGAGCCATGTATCTATAATTTCTTTCAATATATATGCAATGCGGTTTAATCCTCGCTATTTAGTTTGCCGTCGTACTGTGATGATGATCATGGAAGGTCGAAACGCGTCAGTGCCTGCGACTGGCAATAGTGTTATATGTTGTTCGACGACTCGTTAAATAAAATGGGATTGGTGTTTACTTCAATCTCGAAAACTTAATTTAAAGAATTGTTACTACCACTCGCGCAATCAATTAATGTTTAATTGTATCTTCCATATATATGAGGCGAAAGCTGCAAACAGTTTATGTTCGTGACTGCATATAACTTGTTCATTTGTCAGTATAAACTAAGTATAGTATAATTTCGAAAAGGTAATTCATCCAGCAGACCTTATTGGAAAAACTTCACGTACGGTCCAGAATTTTCAATGGACAGGACACGAACCTGGGCGCGTCTACTTTGAAGTTTGTTGCTCTAACCCCTGAGGCACCCTAGTGCAATATACACACAGTTTTCAGTTCTGTAATGACTAGTGTTTCTTGGAAAGCCTTTCCTTTAAGTAGATGGCTTGTCTTTACATTACATTATACACTGCTTAGATTATAATGAAAAATGAATTATTATAATAGGAATGGTGTTAATATCCAGATCGAAATAATGTCTAAAGGGTTTCACCAAGATGCATTAGCTAGTAATAGACTGAAAATGGTGTGTAATATGCGGCAGGGTGGCTTAATAGTTAGAGCAACAATCTCCGAAGCAGGTGTTCCAATGTTCGTGGCTTATTCGCGTCAAATTCTGGACAATACGTGAAGATTTAACAATAAGGACAAAACCGGTCTACTGGATGAATTGTCTTCTATAAATTAGGCAATGTTTTATTACAAATATATGTTTATGAAGTGACTAGTGTTTATAGCAAGATTGCCACATTGATTTAAATAAATGTTATCACCAACTGCGCAACCAATGCTCGTTTTTTACTAATAAAACTTTACGATAAACATTCTCAGGCTTATAATCAATCAATGAAGTTTTAGCTGTGGAGATAAAACTGGACAGTAGGCGAACTTCCGATCCGATTTTAAGCAGAAAAATAATCCTATCTTTAACAATGTTGATTGGACTTAGTGGAGGAATTTTGTAGCACTAGCATACAAACTGAGAACTCTAAAGTTCGTACAAGTCATTTGCCTGTATTTGCCAACCAAATAGAGGATTTATTAGGTAAGTGAGACCTTTCATAAACGAACAACTCGCGTTCATTCTGTGGTGTAAGATGATGATTTAGACTACCTATCATATATTTCTATGGCTAAAATCATTTGTTCAATGTAGTATACAGCCATAAGCGAATCGCCCCATATTGATAAAATACTTCTTGTAGTTCACAACTAAGTATTTTTAATCTTAAGGTACAATGTTGGTACAAATTTAGCGTCAGTATCAGTTGGCGAAATCCTCCATTGATTAATATAGCCAGTCGTGGAATAGATTTAAGAAATACGTGCAGTTTCAGTTTAAATCGAGTTTGCGAATATGAGATAAACATCAATTCTATTTTATTTAAACTTTTGAACAGCCTAGCAGAGCTACCGTTAGTAGCACGGTCATCATCAGAGCCAAACAATAAACTTGGTAACGAGGATCAAACTTTATTGCATATATTGGGTGTTGAAATTCAGATGTGAGGCTCTTACGCCAAGTAGACTAGCACGAAAATTTACTTAACTAGAAATGTCAGCTGTTCAGTTTCAAGGCAGTTACGATAAAGCCTTTTTGTAACTTTCTATCCAATCATTAATCCAACTAGTGGTGATGGTGTGTGTTTAAAACAGGTTTGCAAACTTGAGAAAAGCAGAAATCTTGTTTTATTTAACAATTTGCACAACGTAGCATAACTAACGTCAATCGTGTCAAACTTTCATTAAAGACATCAGAGTAGGAGAGCAATCGAACTAACGAAGGACAAACTGAAATTTGCATAAGTTATGGCAACTCTAATATGCGGCTCGCATTTAGCGTGATCGTGTAGAATATGTACTTGTCTGGTTTGTCGGAGGCACGATTTCCATGCAACCACAAACACAACATCTTGCAGCTTTCGCCACATAATTATAAATTATGCAATCAAGCAATAACTGATCGCCGAGGCAGTTTTTTATACGTTGTGTGTCATTTTGAATAAAAACGTGATCCGTGTTTAATCCAAGTTTGTAAAATAGATTTAATGTTCTTAATTCCCACCTATGCAATCCTAGATTGGTTAATTGTATAAATGATAAAATTGCAGCGAACGCTACATAACTGTAGAGGCCCTTAGGTCACTACCATAAGGGGGTCTCTTGGATGCCAGGCCCGGAAAATCCATATATGCGGAATGATCATCTATCTTGGAACACTTAAGTTCCTCTGAACTATCTCTTAAGCTACAATCCTTAAGTCCGCTAGCCAACTGCTCTGTATCCTCAGTATTTAATAAACCAGACATGATATTATTAAATTACTTGTAATTTATATATTATATTAATTAAGTAAGCTTACCCGGATACGCTGATATCCACAGGATACTGAACTGGAATGATTGAGACCTTAAAACAAATATTAACTTTAAATACCCAAAGCAAATTTGTGGTTCTTTTCGCTGATAATTAAGAACAAAACGACGAGAAGATTACAAAGTTTTATTCACAAAGAGTCGGAGATGGAACCACGCAGTGTCCCGCTTATGCAATTCAGAAACTCTCTCATTTTCTTCCACAAGACAAGTCCAAAACTTCGACAATATGAACAAAAGAACTTCCAAAAAATTTTACAATATTTTTCAAAAATTACAATATTGTTTTACGAAACCAGCGATAACATCAAATTTCCAAAAATAAAAATTGATTTATTTTTATATGAGAGGTTAATTGGTGTCCAATAATTAATTTAACCTCTACATAACGATCATGTTTGTAGCCGAAATTTCCGGTCAAATGCAATGCATGTGAAATTACTATGGCTAAGAGGCGCCCAGCTGAGTTTGCCTGTTGATTCCCATTAACTTATTTTTCGTTGGACTCTTATTATGCTCAAGGTAGGTCGAAACGTGTTGGTACGTGCGAATGACGGCAGGTTTGCCATACTATGTGACTAGTTGAAGAAAATGTGATTGATTTTTATCTCAAGAACGTAAGCTTGATTAGACGAGTTATTATCACCACCCGCACAATCAATGACTATTTCAAGGTGCAAAGTGTTCACAAATAAACAAAGATGCAATTGATGCTGTGCTTTTGGATCCAGACATATTCTGAAGCCGACTTTTACAGTTAAGTGGAATTTAATCAAGACCACTAGGGTGTGAGAGTAACACACATGATTCTAATTAACGTTTGCAGGTATCGCGATTTTCTCCTTGTCTGTTAGTTTAATATTTTTCTCTGAGGCTGAATATGGGATGCCAAAACTTGTCAGGTAGTACGACAGATGGAAGTTTCCTTATGTCTTGATATTAATGAACTAAAATAAGAGATTGGTGTATAACTTAAATTTTCAAACGTGGCATTAGGTATTGTTTACAACCTTTCGTGCAATTACTGATCTTCTAATCTAGAAATATATCGTATACCGATCAGAGTTTTGTGCTCGTCATATTCTATGAATATCTACTATGGAAAATTTGAAGGTCAATCTATTGTACATATAAATGCGGATTGCAAGGTGTTTTTGGCCAACCAACTTTATATCTATATGGTAGATCTTTTAGGCATACGACCAACTACGGCACGTTGTCTGTCGAGCAGATTGTGGACAATGCGCTGAAATCAGTTCCATTATCAAGTGGAGACGTAGCCCCTATACACTCTTCTACTTCTATCGAACATCATACATGCTCACTAGTTTGTTCCGTCTCCATTGTATTTCCTATTTGATCAATACAACTTTGAAGGAATGTAATCCTGACATTCTAAACATAAGACACCTGACCGACAATCCATTTCTGGTTGATCAAAAGCGGCAGTGGCATCGTAAGAAATGATACCTTTACTGAATTTCTCTGACCAAATAGTCAACTTGTGTGGGAAATGGATGGTGCCAGCATCTCAACGACGTGCCTCTTCCTTCTATAATCCGTGATCATTCTCTAAATTCACTGGAACTGGAACCCTGCTACCATACACCAAAATTTTCACTACTAAATATTTTTTACATTGCAACTGCTTCTGCAAGGTGATCAATTGCATGCATCATCTGGAAAAATGTTCTTCTATGCACATTAAACCATCACCGACTGATTAATATTTTCGTGGACTTTTCACTCGGTGGACTTACAGCTGACCTAAGGCGCGTGCTAATGTCAATTGGTTTAAATCGGTATCTATTATTATTATTATTATTATTATTATTATTATTATTATTATTATTATTATTATTATATTATTATTATTATTATTATTATTATTATTATTATTATTAAATTATTTCAGTTTCATATCGGAGCTCCAAGATGTTAGATTATAAATGATGATGAGACTTTGGGATAGCGTTTTGAAACTTTACACTCAGAAGATATAGCTTAAAGCGGTTTCACTAGGCATGCTTACCAATTTCGGCCAGTCGACCGACGGCACCTGTTGTCCACACTCTTAATCAATATCCTATTTTGCAATTCAGTATACCGCTTTGTTTAATCGGAATCCACAAACTAGGTTGCTGGCCAATATTTATTATGCTTCATCTAAATTGCTAACCTCTATCTGTTAATGTAGTTGTTTCAATCTTTGCCACAAACGATATGCTAAAAACTTGAAATGCTCTAACATGTTTACAAGATTAGGCGAGGCTAGATTAAACGAATCATATGTGAAGTCCTGACACAAAATTTCATGCTGCTGGGAATCATAGGAAATAGTTTTCTAGTTTCAGCCGTCATTGCGCCGTGTTGCTTATTTTTATCAGTCTCCTTTTTGCATTGGCTTGTGGCCAATTGTCTGCTGTGAGCTACCTTTTTTGGCCATGAGATTTGTGTGTTGTAAGTGGAATCATAAACGTTGAGGTTATTTTCATAGTTTTTGTTGGTTTCTAATCTGCGTCGGGTCATTTTATCTTAAAATATTAGTTAGTAAATTTCGGATGCAGAAAAAATGGTGACTTGTGCATAATTTAACGCAATATATCTATAGCTATAGTATTATAATTTGCCATATTGGATCAACCTGGCAGATAAATAATTTACACTTTTATTTAAATCAATTAACATACATTCATAATCATATACATATATTGCAGTGTATGTCTGATATATAAATAACCTTGCCATCAGAAAATACGACCAAATTAGCCAAAGATTATGACGAATTACTCTCACGAGATACACAATGGCGTGCCTTTAATAGCCATCTGTATAATTTAATATCCATCACATTTTTATTATAAAATTTAAACATTTATTTTCCGTTTTAATTTCAATTTATTGAACATGTTTATGCTGTCCCTGGTTGTTATCTCTACCAAATATTCAATTCATCTGCAGAACCTTTGATTTATCTTTATTCGCCAACTTGTCAGTACTAGGTATGATTGAGCATGCTTCGCTTTGTCGCTTAACTTAACCTAAATTGGATTCACAATATTCCACCACATCTCGTAATTTTGATAATGCGCTCGTGACAAATGTATATCTGGCTTCATATACACGCATACCAGCTGATAATAATATTTTTGTGTCCAAAATATTTACACATTGAAAAAATTAGATATATTTTTGTTCTAGATTTGAAAAACCAAGGCATCTTTTCTAGACTGATGATAATCTATTTTTATCACGACTCGAAAGATACTTCAAAGTAATTACGGCAAAGTATATTTTGAAGTACATATTCATTTAGTGCACGATATATTTTGGGCAATAAAAACAAGAAAACTGGAGACCTGTCCGTGCAGACATTCAGTTTGTTTATTTGTCTAATTATCTAGAGTTATAAAATAGAAGTTGCACTCGGCATAATACAAATTTGCGCCGAAATGTTTTACATAATAACATGCTATTTTCAAAATATAGTCCGGGAAATGTATATATTTTATTGTCGTGAACATGGGTATATGTATTTATATTTAATATATGCTGTATCTAGGACCAAAAAAGTAACAATAGAAACAGAATGATATGTCAAACTCAGCACCAAACTGTATTATCTCACCTAGACTTGTGTTTAGTGCTTTATGAGCTATCTTTACGCCATGAAGCCACTATATATATTTGATCAAAAATTGCGGGAAAGTTGAACAATAAATTCACCTGTTCGTGTGTATATTCGAAATGATGGTAATATCAACACTTGAGACGTCTTCAGTCAGGAAAAATGAAAGCCTTCTCACTATTCATAACAATTATCAAGTGTCTATATTATAACAACAGCAACGTGATTTTACGGAAAAGCCAATTTTCAGCGAATCTGAGAATAACAACTATTCTGACCACTCGAAACTGCAACATTATTTTTTAGTCCGTGCAAAAGGCAAGAGTATGTGTAAAACATTTATTGTTTACACGAAGAAAAGTAGTAATACCGCATGATAGGCGCAAATAAGCACACATTCCTAGATCGATGGCTAGATTAGTGTAATTGTGACAATAGTGCTACGATCAATCTCAGTTTGAAATTGCCGATTCTATTGTTTTGGCGAATGGTATTCATAATATTGACTTTAATGAGTAGTACAATTTCACTAGATTTGCAGTTCCAAATGCATGTACGTGTGAATAATAACACTTTGCAATGATAAACAACCAAAGTCATTCTGATCTCCTGCTACTCAAACAAACCCTTATAATCTGGTCTCGGTAGGCATCAGTTATACTAATCTAATGGTAGTCAAATTATCTACCAACAAAATATATAACTCTTTATTTGGTTGCAGAAAATTATCACACATATCTTTGGGCATTAGAATATGACATAACTAGTAACAAGTTAATTTAAATAGGACAAGAGGGAGATGCTAAAATTTGCTTGAACAAAAGACTTAATCTAATGTGATGTCATGGTAAACACACAAATGTTACAAGTAATGTAGATCGAGGTCAAAGTATACGATTCTGTCAGAGTATTATGTATTCGGAATGGTTACCATTCAATATTTCACGGAAATTTAGTCTATCTCCAAAAGCATGTTGTTAGTAACTTTTACAGACTTGGAATATATCATGTGTAGTGAGTTGGCTTTGTAGTTACACAGCTAAACAATTTATATGAAATTGACACTACTATTATTTTAGAACGCATTCTTTTAAGAGATTGAACAGTTCACTCTTCCACATTTCTTAGCCAAACATAAGACAGTTTGCCCTTACCGTAGGTTTCTACTTGGGAATCGGCAGTGGGAACGAAACGCATTTGTATATGAGATTAGACAATTGGCTCATGTTTTCATTAGCATAAAACTGTAGCTTTAAATGAAAAACAACTGGATAGACCATGCTTAACAAATTGATGCAATTTCGGAAAATGAAACTTGGGTCAATTTTTATACGTATTGGCGATTATATAGTTAAATTTCTACCAACCATTACCTATAAGAGGGTTGAATCCAAGGTCAAAAACGGAATATTACGCAAAGGATTCTCTTTGCATCGCACAGGTATAACCTGTTGTGGCTACAATTAATTTTACTCAGGTTCAGCTTAAATTTACCATGATAACACAGATTCAAATCTGGGTTTATACTTGTGACACCTTGATAAAAATAAACCAACTGTCCAATTTATCATCCAATGCTGCTTTGTGCCCAACAGTTTCATCTATTTTATTGTCATCGCTGAATAATTTTGTAATTGGAGGTCATGGGAATTTTTAGTTAACTTGAGACTTAAAAGTAGCTGTAAGTTTTGTCGTCTGGAACTTTCGAAATAAACTGTGGTTATTTATATTCTTTAAACGTAGCTTTGGACGGTCAACCTATAATTTTTATCAGTATGAAAGGACGAAGGGATTTGATGTTTTATAATTTTTAAGATGTTGTATAACCTTCAGTTCAGTCGTTTTTGTGTATTATTTATTTAAATTGATAAATAAATTATGTGTGTAAAGCAGGTCTTTCCAAAACGTTTATTAAAGACCGCTTTTCCTTTTTGCCAGAATTCAACTCGAGCAAATGCTGTCTTTTATTGAAATATTAATAGGGAGATAGGCAGATGGTAGTCTAAAAAGGGAAATATGTCCAAAAATGGAATGAAGGTGTTTTCCAAATTTCCTAAAAAAATTAAATTGTCACGAAAATGAAACCTACTATATAAAATAAAACCTGTCCTAAGAAATTTTTATGCCAAGATTTAGCGCTGTTAAAATCCAACTTAATTAGATGCCAAGTCTGACTTGTTTAGCCAAAAATTGCAATCGAGAAAAGCATACGCAATTGTATATTAAATATTGCGGATTTGCTAATAAATTAGTTCAAGTAGTACCAGAAGGGTATATCAAAGTCAGCATTAACGAAAGATATGATCTCAGGTATGCATGCATTTTGCGTATATCGGCGACTCAACAGCAGGAGACGGTACTACGCCCTATGCCCACCATAAATTTGGTCAAGAAATGTGCTACAGTGGGACGATACGCTCGCCTATACGAATATGTATTCAAGCAATAATGGAGTTAACTTCATATAAAGTACTTGACAATGAGACTTCAAAGCCCACACAATATATATATATATATATATATATATATATATATATATATATATGCAAAGTTCATAAAGGGTACCAACACTATGGCTATTGTATATGTTACCAACACAATGGGTTTCAATGTATGCTAAAGTTCACTAAAATTGAGAATTACAACTATTTCTGAACACCTGTTACTCTAGCAAGCCATACACTCTGGCCTTGTTCGTGAAAAAACCCGACTCCATACAGTTAAATATATAACAGTTAGATACTGCATGTGGCGGAGAACTAATATATATGCAATTGTGTATTAAGTGTTACGCACCTAGTAAAAAATTAGTTTAAATATGACCAGAAGGATAAACCACTATAGTTGCCGAATAGGTACATAGTACCAAAGCAATGTATTTCAAGGTATGCTAAAAGTCCCCAAAATTAAGAATTAAAACAGCATCTGAACACATGTTACTCCAGCAAATCCACACACTCTGGCCTTTAACGATATCGGTAATCACTTCTTGAAATCAAGTTTGCGAGCTTGAAGTAAAAACCAATCCCATTGTATGTAATCAATCGTCGAACAACATAACAAAACTACCGCCCGTCGCAACGGATTGACGCGTTTCGACCTTTCATGATCATCATCGAAGTACGACAGCCAGCTGACTAGCGAGAATGAAACCGCAATACATATATAGGGGAAGCAAAATAAGATATGCAGTTCTCATCTCTAGTAGTCTTAAATACATTGTACGTGACTGTTTGTACCTTTCGCCACACACACACACACACACACACACACACACATATATATATATATATATATATATATATATATATATATATATATATATATATATATATATATATATATATATAGACAATACAATTAAATAATAATTGATTGCGCGGTGTGCTAAAGTTCACCAACTTAAGACTAAAAACAGCTTCTGAACACCTTTTACTCTAGCAAATCCACACACTCGGGCCTTTATCGATATCGGTTGTCACTGCTCGCAGTAATCATGACCTCATTCAATTAAATATATAGCAAACAGATTATGTTTCTTGCGGATAACTAATATATATGCAATTATGTATTAGGTGTTGCGCACCTTGTAACAGATTAGTTTAAATATGACCAGAAGGGCATACCGAATTCAACATGAACGAAAGGTACAATGTTATATACACATGCGTTGTATGCTTAGTGGCGACTCATTAATACGAGCCGTTTCTACACTCTATACGCACTATATATATACGCAATACCTAAAACACAATTATATATATTAGTTCTTCGAAAAAAATGTACAAAAATAAAATATTTAATTGGGTGAAGAATGGACATAGCAACATGGGATAACGGATGTCGATCAAGGCCAGATTTTGTGAATTTGCTAGAGTTTCAGGTGTTCAGAAGTAAATTTAATTCACAATTTCGGTCAAATTTAGCTTATGTTAGTAACATGTACAGAATCGACAACTATATTGTTGTACCCTTTCCATGCACTCAGTATATATATATATATATATATATATATAATAACTTGGATTGAAGTCACATTTCCGAAGACTTCCTATCAAGATAGCTCCATTACTGCAAGTTTACACATTCGTATAAAAGATTTTACCGTCCTATTTTTACATATTTCTAACCAAAATATATAATGGTTACGGCTCCTACTCATAAATCCCGGGGCCAAGCACGAGACGAAGGTGCATATGAGAATATAACTTTTGTCAATGCTGATTTTTGTATATCGGATTAATTTAGTACTAAGTACGCCATGCCTAATACAAAATTCCATATATATATTAGTTCTCCACTAGAAACAATATTTAAGTAAAATTTCTACTAATTTATTAGGCGTGATTTTCATCTGATTTTTTATATCGTTCATGCTATATATATATATATATATATATATATATATATATATATATCGGTTTGATACACGTTACTCTGTTTGCAGTCATGCACTATAGATGACCTTGGTATGTTGAATTGCATCAGTACCTGCAACTGAAAATATCTGGTTGTTTTACAACGGATTATACGTAATCATGTAATGTTGGTGATATTAAAATGATAACAAAGATTGTGCCGCAAATTCTGCTTAACGTTTTCGTTTCTTGAGGTGCACCAACAGACGTCTTCCTTCTGGTCAAGGATGAAAAATCAACTTCAACACGGTCCATTTGGTTTTTCCCTCTTGTTAGTTAGAATAAGTCGTCGAAAAGGACCTGTCACCAACTATTTATTTTTGCAACTATCGCTGAAATTTGATGAGAATCCTTTTCTCCTTAATTCATTGTTTTTCATTAACAACATCACTGCTAGCTCCCACACTCGTTAAAATACGCTGATTGTCAAGAAATCACATTACTGCATGTTTATTAGAATTTTACCAGAAACTAACCATCACTTTTTGTAAATAATTAAAATTTTAGTCAAAATTAAAGCTTACTTTAAACGTTTTTTTGTTACTACTGGGAATTCAGGTGTTTCCGTCTTGATAGAAGAATACAATATCTGCCAAACTAATGTTACATCTTATCTGATCGAGTACTGGTCACTATAAAAACAACTCTTTGAAATTGATCTAGAATATATTTGTTAAAATTATTACAATTTCTGGCACATCTCATAGGATTCTCTATTATACCAACTTACCTTCCCAATAAATGTCCTATAAAGAAAATTTTTGTTAAGCTAAAGAGTTATATTTTTTATATATACATATTTCTGGGTGCACATAATAAAGCTTTTGTATATTTTATACTTTGATATAATTTTTACGTACTTAATTGGTCAGATTTAAGCCAGATGGGTGGTCTAAAATTAATGCTAGAAGCAGTGGCGGTACTCGACAAAGTGTATTGAAATTAGAGATCGCGAACTAATATACTAAAACCATTTACTGGTTTGACAATGATCAGAAGGATAAACCAAAATCAGAATGAACGGAAAGTATAATCTGAAGTGTACATTCGTTTCCTGCTTACGGGCAGCTCATCGGTAGGAGCCGTTACCGCGCCCTATACCAATTACATATTCAGGTGAGGAATGTGGGAAAATTGGACGGTACAATCTCCTATACCAATGTGTAAACCTGCAGTAGTGAAGCTAACTTAATACATAGTCTACAGCAATGAGAATTCAAAGCCAACTCAGTATATATATATATATATATATATATATATATATATATATATAGAGAGAGAGAGAGAGAGAGAAAGAGAGAGATATTGTAGAAATAGATTTATCAATAAATGTTATTCTAGACGTTTCTTTGTTCTTTTTTGTTGTACGTTTTTTAGCAAAGTTCGTTTCGGACTTTTTATATATATATATATATATATATATATATATATATATATCAAGCCTGTAAATATATTTGAAGTATAGCCAAAAGAGGTCTTCAACTAATATACTAACATCACTAACTCTATTGTTGTGTTTAACACATACTAATTAAGTCAATTCAAGGTAACGCTGCCATTAAGCTGGTGTTTTTTAAGGCTGCCATATTTTATTTCGGTTTAAATGGAAATAAAGTGAACAAGGTGCCGATAATCTGCTGTTTTGATTAGAATTGTGTGTCAAACTTCTCTAATTATTAAAAAATCAATCGATTAAAACCAAATATTTTTAAATGCAAGTTAGAATTTACTTCAATTTTTGAATAAATGAGTTTGATTTTTTTCATTTAAGTTACAAGCGACATATTTTTACTAGCACTTAAAGGAGCTTTCATTTGATTGACAAGTTCAAACTCAATGTTTAACCGAGTTGATAAAGTAGCAAATTTACCTATGACAGTGCTAGTGTATTTTAACGTGATGTCAGAATAAACGCGTAGATATAGCAATTATGTATACTGCCTTAGCTAGTATTTACTACATTTCATGGGTGAAATTACGCTTCAGCGCAAATTGATGTTGAACTGGTCTGTAAAATTAGTAATTCATGAAAAATAGGAAAGCAAATGAGATAATATTGTAAATTTCCAGTAGAAATGTTTTGGGTCATTAGTACACGGTATTTCACCTAAATTAACAACCAAATGGTGTGGTTAATATACAAATCAGCTATTTAAATAAGTCAATCAAAATATGGGCATGCAGTTACGTATGCATATAAAATCATATTCTTATGGATGTTCTCATGTAAATATTTATATAAATATAAGTTATTATGTAGGTTGGGGTTTTCATATAAAATCTTTGACATTTTGGCTTCAAAGTCAACACACTTTGTGTCATATGTACCATTGACGTAGAAAGTTCCATCTGCATGTTTTTGACGATAAGCTAATTATCTACGAAATCTGGAATATATACCATTCTGACCGTCTGCAAATTCTCCAAAACCTTACACTTCGACGTCAATCGACATCAACTACCAAATTTTGTGGCTATCGTGACATCATTCAATGAAGAATTTACAATTCCCAAGTTTTTTGTTGCATTAGGTATTACGTAATTGGTCATTAATTATTTGAGACAAGACCAAAATTATAAGCCAACGTCAGCGTGAAAAAGGATATAATCTCATACACACACACGCGTTTCATGCATGCTGTTAATAACAAGCTGCAGAACACCTAATGCATAATTGCATATATATTAGTTCGCCACCAAAAACAGTACCTGCTGTTACCTCATCTGTTTTGACTAACGCAGTTGTCCATTTTCAAGTAGTTTTCTTTCTTTAACAAAATATTTCGGCCGCCTTTATCGGCAGCCTTCTTCAATTGGTCCATCCTCACTAGTTTAACAAATGAAACTAATGAAGCAAGCTTCATTTGTTAAACTAGTGAGGATGAAATACCTGAAGAAGGCTGCCGAAATATTTTGTTAAAGAAAGAAAACTACTGGAATAATATAAACTGCGTTAGTCAAAACGCAGTTTAGGTAATTTCAATTAATCCAATTTCGCAAATAAACTTTTCATTCAAGCTTATCAGTTTGTCAAGACAAGTTGGCCAGTTGATGAGTGCAATATTGAATGCATATTTGTTTTAAAACTGTAATAGAAGTAATTCTTTAAATCAAGTTTGCGAGCTTGGAGTAAACACCAATCCCATTGTATTTAACCAGTCGTCGAACAACATAACTAAACTACCGCCAGTCGCAAGAAAGAAAGAACACAAAGAAAGTACATAACTGTTTCAAAACTTGCACCACCAGTTTTGTTATGTTGTTCGACGACTGCTTAAATACAATGGGATTGGTGTTCAGTTCAACCTCGCAAACTTGATTTAAATAATTATAACCACCACCCGCGTAATCAGTTATTGTTTAATATTAGTAGAAATAGCTCATTATGAATCCTATACATTTCGTTTTGGAAACCAGCTCACATTACGTAAAATTTATTATTCCTCTAAATGGAGCTAACGGCATGTCTTTTAATTCAAATTTTATTTTTCCGATGGCGAGAGAAATCTGTAACTTACCCAAAGCTTACACGAAGGTAAGTGGCGGTACGATATTGTACGAGTAAATGAATACACACACTCGGAAAGAGGGGTGAGTGTAGTATAATTGAATCGCACTCCAACATCCATCTTTCTCTACCTATCTCTCTTCTGCATCTCACGATTGATACGAAAATCTTCAGGATAAACTAGTCAAAATAAGGTTTTGGCCGATGTACTGTTAGGGAAAGTGTTTCAAATTAAATATGTTGAATACCAAAACAATCAACGATGCGATCTTGATTTAAACACATAATCCATTATGTACATACATTCGTTAGTATAAACTAGATATTGTATTGATCAAAAAGTAATTGTTATCACCGCCCGCATAACCAATGTTCTAATAATTATATAAATGTTCATTTCAATACCACTTTCAAATGTGACGTGGCATCTGTTCTATAATGACCGGTTGGGGATGGTGAGTTGGAAATTTAGAGATAAACAGATGCTATATAGCCTTTTCCTAAAGGAAAGACAAACCAGGAAACATTAGCCAGTATAAAAATGAAAATTGTGTTTAGCTTGCGGCAGGGTGGCTCAGTGGTTAGAGCACCAGATTTCGAATCATATGTGCCCAGGTTCAAGCCCTGACCGCGGCAAATTATGGACAGTACGTGATGTGTTCCCAATAAGGGCGAACCCGGTCTACTGGATGAATTGCCTTTTCCACACTATACAATACCTAGTTTATATTAACAAATGCATATATATATAATGAGTCGGTGTTTAAACTATGATCGCAACCTTGATTTAAAATAATTCTTTTCCCCACCCGGGCAACCCATGTTTGGTTAATTATGTAAATGTTCAGATAAATACCACTTCCCCATGTAACGTGGTATCTTTTCTATAATTTCAGATAGGAAAGGTTAATTGGAGCTTTAGGGCTAAAATTATGCGATATAGGCTCTTCCAAAAGTATAGACTAACCAAGAAAAATTAATTGGTAAATACATTAAAATTGGGTGTAGATTGCGGCAGGGTGGCGTAGTGGTTAGAGCACCAGATTCTGGAGCAGAAATGTGCAGGTTCGAGCCCTGTTTGCGGCAAATACTTGACAGTCGTGATGAGTTCCCAATTAGGACAAAACCGATCTACTGGATGAATTGTCTTTTCCACACTATACAATACCTAGTTTATACTAACGAATACATGTAGATAATGGATCAAGTGTTTAAATCAAGATCGTAATCTTGAATAAAAAATGTATTTTTTATCACCGCCCGTGCAACGAATGTTCGTTTAATTAATAAACGATTTGTTTAATTTTGTTATAAATGTTACGAAAAACCTATAACTGATGTCAATTGATTCCAGAATATAAGTAATTTACTAATAATCAGCAACTGCGGTACACATTTTTAATAGGTGAAAGAGAGTGCATTTACTAATGTCACTTTTCGAAATGAGACAAGGACGGAAAAATGACAATATATATATATATATATATATATATATATATATATATATATATATATATATATTCCCGAAGCCCCTGACATGAAACAGCGAGCAGTCGACATAAGTTTACAATAATTCCCCAATCGTGACATTGTTTTCGACTGGCTACAAAACGATAAATCTAGCAATATCATTTCATTTTTCAACAAATCTCGACGAGTCGTTATGTAGGCCTCATCAATTGCAACAAGTTGAAGTAGAAGCAACTATACAAAAAACATCGCTATTACCATTATGAACGTAGGAAATGCTACAACTATAAAAATGACTAATACTTCAATCTAAAAAGCATAAGCTTCTACATAGTGAATAGTTCATACAAGTAGGAAACTTTTGCGAAAAATAAATTCCGTCAAGCAAATACGAAAGCTTGGCTAAAACAAAATCTATCTTTTGAGGAATAAATGGATCACATGCATTACTCAAATGGACAAACAGACAAAAGTCCATAGCATAACTTTAAATAACATTATTACTCAAAAAATTGGGTAGCCGTTTAAACTATACTTGAAGAAATCTCTCTGTGTATCAAAGGATTTCAGAAATAATACGGGTTATTTATCCGTAAGCTCAAATTCCTTCACTCAATAGTATTTTTCATAAAAATAAATTGCGGATTTTATTCAGAGGTAATGCGTATTATTAACTAATTTTAAGTTGTTTTTTTATAGAATAGAATAGAATAGAATAGAATATCTTTATTTGGATTCAAACCACACATATTCCATCAAATAATAAAATTGGAAATTGTACAATATATAAAAAAAAATTATCACATCACAATAATTGTGCAATTAATATCATGTAGATAGGTATATCTCACTAGTTGTACAATACAATATATCAATATCAGAAAGTTCGACTGAAAAGAATAATATATACATTATCAAATTAGGAACAATTAAGGTATAATTTGAGTGTAACATTATGCAAAAATTGAGAACCATGACTAGCAATTGATTGTATGTAATGTTAACTAATTTGAAGAAATAGTGCATAACATTTCAATTATAATAATACAAAACTTGGAAATAAAATCTCAAGAAAATCTGTTTCCGATAATAATTATCCTTGTCTTTTATTCAACCATGAGAAAGTATTATCATAATCAAAAAATAAAAAATATCAGCAGGATTGCAGACTTTTTCAAGTTCAGTAGATAAAGTTTTAAAAGACATCTTAGATGGAGGCATTTCTCTAAGCCCCTTGGGTAATAGGTTATAAATTTTGTAGATTTTCGAGAAAGAGAATAACTTGCTCGCTACATTCCCCACCAAAGGAGGAGATATTGCCAAATGTCCAGATCTAGTTCCAACTTCATGACTCTTTCTTATCGGAGTCATATAGGCACCAGTCCACTGGTTCAAATGGAAAACTTTTATACAATAACACATCCTCCGAAACCACAGTGATTGCAATGACACAAACTGTAATCTAGAGGCGTATATAGTGCAAGAAATAGGACTAATATGTTTCACAACCTTTCTTTGTACAGCTTCTATCTTATTAGACAAACCCTTTTTTAATGGATTCCAAGTAGCGACAGCATATTCTAGTACCGGTCTAATCCATATTATATACATTTGAAGTTTTATATCATTTGATAAGATATTTCGATTTATTAGTGCCCATCTTTTCTTGGCACTGCCTACTATACTTTCAATATGTCTCTCAGCAGAAGCTGTACATTGAATAGTTATGCCTAAATCCTTAATTTCTTGCATAAGTTTAATCTCAAACACATCATTAATAACAGCATCATGAAAATAAACATAATTAAAGTTTGTTCTGTTCCCTATTTTTAAAGCTTTCGTCTTTTTATTGTTTATTCTCAGCCCTAGTGTGATCAAATATTTACTCAAATCATACAAATCTAATGTCACATTATTTTTGGAGAATTCGACATTCTTTGGATCAATTGGGAAGATTATTTTTAAATCATCAGCGAATTTGCAAACTCGACCGTTAAGGATCTTAGTTTCCAAATTTGCAAATACAATTTTAAATAAAATTGGCCCCAAGCTTGATCCCTGTGGAACTCCACTCGTTACTCGTTTCGATTTTGATATCAAATCGTTTACTTGAATACTCATTCGTCGATTATATAGATAGTATTTAAGTAATCTAAAAATATTCGGATCAATATTCAACAAACTAATCGCATTCAAAATAGCATCAAAAGATATAGAGTCAAAAGCTTTTGAGATATCTATAAATACAATTAATGCATCTAACTTATTCTCGTCTAATGTGATTACATGTTTCCACATGGAAAGCATATTAGTAGTTGTCGATCTACCTTTCGTAAAGCCATGTTGACATAGGTCAAAATCAGCCGGTAACATACGTTCTAAATGATCTAGTATCAATCGTTCTATTATCTTCAAAAACGAAGGGATAATAGAGATTAATCTATAATCACTGGCGCACGTTGGCTTACTAACTTTTGGCAACGGCTTAGCTACTATCGTTAATATATCGATTGGTAATTTCCCATTCTTCAAAATTCTATTTATAAAGTTGCAGAGCACATTCCTAAATGTTAAGGGTAATTGAATCAGATTATCAATCGAAATACCAAGGTGATCTTTTTGTTTTTTTGATTTGATTTTTAACATCAATTTTATCAATTCATCACTGTCAATAACAAGTCCTGATTCCTGGTCTCCCAAAGGATCAGGTATTTCCATAAGATTTCTTTCATTCTGTGGATTACATATCAAATTGCCAAAAACATCATCCAATTCACAGAGAAATTCGTGCTCAGTTTTATCCACAGGTAATATAAGCTTTAACTTTTCCTTATATTTACTATAATCTGTGAGGAGTTTGTATCCTAGTCTAGGATTACTCTTCATTTTGGCCAAAATAATTCGTTCTGATCTTTGCCGAATTATCAGCAGTGATGAATTAATTTCGTTATCAATGAGATCTAACCTCATTTGTTTAATACTATTGATAAGACTACACTTTATTATATTATCTCGTTTAATTCTTAGTTTACACAATTTCCTATTAATTCGTTTCGGTATAATGTCCGTAAACGTAGATGCCTGAAATAAAATAGATAATAACGATGAAGCAGAAGAAACAAACTCGTCAGTGTTCAAGAAATAAAAACTTCCGTAATCAATCAGTAAGCTTAATTCTCTAAATAGATTCCAGTTGATTCTGGAACAGTGCACGTGTGCATTTTCAAAATTTAGTTTCTGTGTTTTGCTACTCAAGATGTTCCATTGTAGAATAATTTGTTTGTGATCCAATTCTTTGAAATAATTAACAACATCATAACTGTACGATTTCACCATTTCAGTTTCTAAGTATACATGATCTAAGCATTGCGAACCTCTAGTTGATTCATTTATAATCTGCTTGAGATCATGGTTAGAAAAAAAATTGGTTATTTCACAGTCCTGTAACTTATTAAAGTCACCTACCACTACATTATAGCCATGGCAGTCAAAGATAGATTGAAAAGAATTGGTAAATGTTTGATCATCAAATAAAGTAGCATACGGCGGTCTATAAACCGCTGTTAAGATCAGATTCTCAAATTGTATAGATAAGAAATCAATGATAGCATTATCATCACTAGTATGTAGAATTTTCGCCTTAAATACAGATTTACTATAAATGAGTACTCCTCCACCTCTTTTATCCAGCGATCTGTCTTTTCTAAATAAAGAATAGTGAGGAATATCAAATTCATGGTTTTCTATGTCATTATTAAGCCAGGTTTCAGATAAAATTATAAAATCAAAATCATTACTTATTATAAAATTACAAAGCAAAAAGTTTTTGTTCCTAACACTTCGAAAGTTAGCATAAAATAAGGTAAATGTGGAACACGACTTATCTAAACAATAATCAACTTTTACTGATTCAGCTTTGTTGGCTTCTTTATTATGCGTTTCCCAGGTTTTGAGGCCATTCTTCCTCTCCCCCCGCTGTCCACAATATTTATTAATGAAACATCGTTTTTTGATGTTGCAGTCTCAGAGGTTGCTTGATCAGTGGTTATCAGCTTCCGTTCCTGGTTGCTTATTAACTTTTTTGCTTTAGCCAACTTTCGTTGGAGAAACGTTTTGTCCCGGCCAATAAAAATGCTGCGAAAACTCAGACTCTCATCTTTCTTTTTGTTGATGGACTCAATTTGCATATTTGTTGGGCGTTTTGATAATTTCACAATAACTGGCCTTGGACGATCCGATCGTTTACCCACCCTAAAGCATTTTGCAATATCCGCATGTGTCTCTTCTTTTATTAACGCATTTAATTTCTGGACATCATTAACCTCAGCATTTTCAGCAAGATTAAATAATACTAGTTGATCTTGCTTGCTGTTTCTCGCTGATACTTCGTTCGCCAATATATTCAATATTTCTTCGCCAGATGATTTATTTTTAACAGGCGTATCACTTTCCACTGTTATAGCAGCCAATTCAATCCAAGGCTGAACATCAATTTGTATTTTGTCTAATTTAATGTTTAACGCTTCATTCAGTTCAACTATACGCACGCTTAAAGTCTCATTATTTTTAACTGCCTGTTCCAATTTCATCGCATTCACAACAGCCTCATTCTTCAATATGGACACTTCATTTTTAAATAGTTGTTGTCTCTTTCGATACCTTCACTGAGTTCTGGAGATCCATAACAATTTTTTCAATATCAGAATGCGACAAAATTGGAGCCATTTCGAACCGCGCGCGGTATAATCAGGAAAATAAAGTAAACAAATACGTGAAATGTGCGAATTTTGATGTGTGAGGCATACGTTACTAGAGCCTAAACCAAATGCTTCTGGGCTTGAATCACATATGCAGCAATTCTAACAACTACTCGATGAACGCCCAAAAAGGATGAAATCAGCTAATGGATGTAAAAGATTAACAATCATGAGTTTAATATGGATGAATAATGACCGGTTTATATATATATATATATATATATATATATATATATATATATATATATATATATATATATATAAGAGTAACACCGTTCAGACTGCTTTGCCTCCTAAATGAACACAGTAAGAACAAAAATCGAACACTACTTATATATTGACCACCCTCATTTGTATGTACGAGTTGTAAACTAAATGGCCTTTTGAGTGTGAATCACATTTTACGATGATAACCAATCCTGAATAATGTTAATAATAATTTAAACAAACGGAAAAATATGTTCTAGAAAATGATCATATGTACGAAAGTGAGGAGTATTCAGACTCTAAAATTCCACAAATTAGAAAAAAACATGACTGTAAACCGAAAATAGTGTACTGCACACACAAGAATAAAATGTTTAAACACTATCCTTGTTAGTTATAAATAAATACACACACACACACACACAAACACACAAACACACACACACACATATATATATATATATATATATATATATATATATATATATATATATATATATGTACGACGGGCTTAGCAAGAAAAAGAAACTTGTGTAGAAGCTCCAAACCAATTGGTTAATGAGAACCTCATAGATGTCAAGTCGTATTCAGTCCTAATACACCTATATGAGTATGATAAGTTGGTTTTCTCTTCCACATCTATTAAGTTCATGCATAAAATATCTTGTGCTAAATTGTCAGTGTCCTCGATCTTAGGATGAGCTTGCATGTTAATCGAACTTAAATATATAGTTGATTAATGCATTAATAGGCAAAGGACTGTGTACTTTTTACGTAACAATACACCCGAGTCAATAAGCTGGATAGAGAAACAGAATTATTAAATTACCTGTTTCTGAACGTTCCCAATATGCACGATTCAAAACACAAATTCGTTGCAAAACTATATATACTGCAAAGTATTTAAACAAAGAAATTAAACGAATATTTTCTTTTTTAATAATATTCGTTTCAATCAGAACCAATGGTTTAAATTTTTCAATAATTGTTACTTTAATTTTGTCGGAGGAAATATCCAGATAAACTGGGGAATGCAACGATCCAAAGTAATACAATCATCACTGCTATTTACTTGTATGACAACAATTTTGTCTGTCATACTCTTGATCTTATATGGTCCTTTGTAAAATGGACTCAGGCAGATCTCCCTATTTCCGTTAGTTACATAAACATGCGAAGCCGATCTTATATCAGAGCACACAGCGATTGGTTTTTATTTTCTAGTCTTTGTCGGAGCTAGACGACACATCTTATCTCTAAGTGCTCCTACAAACCAATCTACATAGCTAGAGACCCAATCAAGACTACTTGGAGTTTCTATTTGAATATCTTTAGGTAGTCTTAGTGGTTATTAATATAACAATTCTGTTATTGAAGTTCATAATAGTGCCCTATATCTGCTGCGCCTGACAAGTAACACTATAGGAAAATGATGTATCCAGCATGTTCCACTAATATACCGTAACGCAGCTTTCAGTTCAAAATGCAGACTTTCTACCATCCCATTCGCACATGGGTTGTATATGCTAGTCTGCAATAAATTTATTCCCATTATATTGAGAGATCTTATGAAAAGCTCTGACATAAATTGACTACCGCTATCACTAGTGACTCTTTCCGAAACACCATTACGCGATATCCAATTATGTAGGAACGCGAACAAGATTTCCTGCGCTGTCATATCCTTCAAAATCGCTACTTCGAATTGGCGACTAAAACGATCAACAATTGATAGCAAAAAGGTTTGACCGTTAACTTCAGGCATCTTGAAAATGTCTGTGCACATATCTGAACCGTCCAGTTGGTATCCCAATATTCTGTATCTCGGTTCTAGTATGTCTCCACAACTTACAAGTTTGACACTTGGCACAGGCTCTTATCCATGCCCATATGTCTTTAGACATATGCGACCATACGTACCTATCTTTAAATAGTCGAATGGTGGCTTTTAATGATGGATGTCACAAATCGTGTAATTGTTGAATTATTTTGGCGCGTAACTCCAACGGCACATATGGTCGTGGTTGATCTCTTTAAGTTTCGCATAATAACCGTTTGCCACTCAGTAGCTTGCGAGCATATACTAATCTCTTAGACAAAGCTAATGTAAAGGGGTATGATCCTTGCGCTTCCTGGATTTGATTGACTAAATTGTTTGGAGAATCATCTAGATTCTTCAGTGAACCTTGACGTATAAGCTCAACAGCTGCTTCATTCGGTTTGTTAAGTGCATCTGCTATCACAATCTCTTTACCAGCAATATCAGCGACATTGAAATCGAATCCTGCTAATCGGGTAATCTAGGAATTCACCCTGCGAGAGTAATTAGGCCTCGTGGTTTTACCAAGTACGCTTATCAACGGCTTCTGATTTGTCAATAATTTTAACTGATGTCCGTCTAAATAATGCTCAAAATGAAGCACTGCAGCTTACACAACAGGAAGCTCTTCACCAAAATTATCATACCGTTTTTCTGGATCATGAAGCTTTCGGCTATAAAACACAATTGGTCTTACCATATCCTGTTCTCTTTGCTGAAGCACTGCCACTATTGCAACATCTAAGGCATCTGTGATTAGCTAGAATGGTTTCTTCTAATCTACAGGTGCTAGTGTGGTAATGTTACTTAGCATTTCCTTGGCTCGCTGGAATTTTTCTCGGTCTTCCTGACTCAAGGTGATAAGCCAAGACTTCTTGATTGTGCTATTATCACGTGTGAGGTGGCATGTTAGCGATCCTAAAATTCTGGATAGACCTGGTATGAATCGTCGGTAATACCTGACTATGCCAACGAACCTTCGCAACTGGCGCACGGTCCGGGCTCCGTTACGTCCTTGATTGATTGGATTTTATCTTCCGAAGGTTTAATTCCGTCTTTGGAATGTATATGTCTAAGATATTTAACTGAAGAGCATCCAATTTTGCTCTTATTAGGTTTGACCAATAGTCCGTACTGTTCCAGCCTGGTCAAAACCGTTTCCAAATGCTTCCGATGTTCATCACGTGATCGACTGAAAATAATTATGTCGTCTATGTACACACTCTCAAATGGACAATTCTGAAGAATTTATTCAGCCAAACGCTGGAATGTCTGACTGGCATTCTTCAACCAAAAAGGCATTCGAAGAAATTCATGCGATCCCCCTTCAGGAAATCTGACTGCGGTGAGTAGTATAGAACTTTCATTCATTGGTATCTGATAGTACGCTTTCTGGAGATCTAAAGTTGAATAAACCTCATATCCCATTATGTCTCGGAGCAGAATACTCTAGTTAAGGGGAGGATAAGAATCACCCTTAATCACTGAGCTTAATAGGCGTTTATTCACACAAACTCTCCATTGGCCCGGTTCAGGTTTGGGAACTACCAATATTGGGGAAGCAAAATTGTAATTTGACCTACAAATTCACTCTTCGCGCAATTGGTGAAATTCAGACTCAAAAGCTTGTTACTTGTGTTGTGCCAACGGTTGGGCCTTTGGTGAACAAGACAATGCAGTCACAAACACTATTTGGTGTTCTACTCCTGACTTTAATCCATTTATATTGGTACTAAAATTTTGAAACACTGCAAGGTGTTTCTCAATGATATCGGCAAAGTCACTTGCGATTATAGGACGGGGTAAAATGACTGTTCTAAATGCTGAAGTGTTAGACTCAGTGTGAGTTAACTTCCTACGCCTTCTGAGATAGTCCTTGTTATTGGATCTAGTGTCAAACTGAAATGAATCAAGAAATCCATCCCAATTATATGGTCCTTGATATCAGCTACCAGAAAATTCCACTTAAAGGAAGATTTCTGTCTCAAGGTTATCGACAGTGTTTTCATCCTCATAACTCTAATCGGACTACTATTGGCGGCCCATAGTTGATAATCAAACGTGGGGCAATTTACTCCCATCACATCTGGCCTAACTATGCTTACTTCTGCTCCTGTGTCAATGACAAACCCCAGACCAGTCAATTCATCTCTAATGATGAATTTATTGCTAGATAGTCCATCAACTTAAGAAGCGTACATTTTCTTGTAGCGTCAGGTTGGTTTCTGCATCTGCCCTGCCTGGCTGGATTATAACTGAATCTGCTGTCACAGCATGTGCCTGCGGTTCCTGCTGTTTATATACACTGTCTGGTCCTCTGAGTTTATTTGGTCAATCAACATTCATTGTCTTGAATACCTCTAATATGGTTCTAAGCCTGGATGGTAGCTCAGATGTAAAAATAGAGTTTACCACATCTCTAGATATATTCAATTCGGAAGCTTCCGCACAAAGGCGTTCATAAAATTCCGATGGTATTTGACGCCCCTCTTTTCTAAGTTAATAATTCGCACAACTGTGGCGACCTTCCAGGATGATATCTCTGTGGAATTTCGGCCAACAACAACTCAAAGGCATTATACTGTTCTTCTTCAACAGTTATGTTTCTAAAATTATCTAAGATGCTTCTGAAATTCCCTGGCAATACCATCCATGCTGCAGCAAATCTTTCCATAGGGTTTAAAATTTGGTAAGCTTTAAATAGAATTTGGGCATCTCGGACTCAAATTGAATTTTGGTCGGATTTATAAGGTGGTAGACTGATTAGTTTTCGACTGACGCGGTCGCCATATTCTCTGGAGGCTCGAACCATATTAGTTAATGAGAACCCCGTAGACGCCAAGTCGGATTAAGTCCTAATACACCTATATGAGTCTGATAAGTTGGTTTTCTCTTCCACATCGATTAAGTTCATGCCTACAATATATTGTGCTATTTTTGCCAGTGTCCTCGAACATAAGATTAGCTTCCATGTTAATCGAACTTAAATATATAGTTGATTAATGTAGTAATAGGCAAAGGTCTGCGCACTTCTTACGTAACAATACACTCGAGTCAATAATCTGGAAAGAGAAACAGAATTATTAAATTATCTGTTCCTGAACGTTCCCTATATACACGATTCAAAGCACAAATTAGTTGCAGGATTATATTGTGAAGATCAAGATATATAAAACCGAAATAAATAAATAAAATGTCAATTATTGCTTTAATTTTGTCTACACTTTTTAATCTTCATAATACACACGGATACCTGGAGAATGCAAAAGCAAAATAAACAGAATTGAAAAAATAGACACGAGAAATAAATGTGAATACTTTCCTCAAACAAATGGTATGCCTAACTCACATAGGACAGTAGATGAAACTAAACGAATGACCGCAAGTCATACATTTCTAAAGCAAGTTACTTGAGCAAACACATTTATTAGCAGGCTATGACAAACGTTAAACTATCTACATATATATAAATTCCACAAACTTTTATTAATTCATTTGTAAAACCATGTATAATTATCATGCAATTCAAATTTTTGCGTAGTTAACCTTAAACGAAATAACATTATCAAGATCATAGGAAGAATATTCGCAAATGAATTTACCTTAATCTATTCAATGTGCGCGTTTTCCTTTTCTGAATAAATAGTAATTTATTATAGGCGTAAACAATAGATATTATTTAAAATAAATATATCGTGATATTAAGAAAATACATAATTTGTAATATATGAGAAAGAAAAACATAGCGCAATAGAATAAACTTTCTTAACGAACATCATTTCTACTATTAATTTCAGCCAATATTCTGGATTTTCTAGCGCTATTTTCATTTACGAAATTGTAAATGTAACTTTGTCGCAACTCTTTCTCGTGCTGTCGCAATTTAAACTTCTGATTTCTCATACAAGCTTACTTTGTGTCATTGCTTTTATTTCAGTTGTATCCACAAAAACTGGGTGTATCCTTTTTTAACATGTCTGGTACTTTGATGCCATATTGGTGTTGTTTCTACTCCACTCCAGTTTTACTTCTATTTGTGTATTCCTTGCACGTTCAAGCAAGGATCACGTGTGTTGACTGCGATAGCTACGGAGGTTTGAGGCATACAAGCACAACGCATATATATATATATATATATATATATATATATATATATATATATATATATATATATATATATGATATATATGAGGCAAAAATCTTTATTAAACGCATTGTTTACGATTCAATAAATCCTTGGTGATTTTCATAAGTAACTGGTTTCATATTCTGCAGAAAACGTTTTTCTTTTTTAAGCTCTGCTAAATGTATACATTTTTGATATATTCTGTTCCTAAAATAGTTGTTATTAATAGGAAATAGTGAATGCCAGATAATTTTTATCTGTCATATTTGAGAATAGCACAATAATGAATGTCAGTAAAGACAAATTGACAGAAAACTACTAGAAAGGTCAGCATTGAGTAGTTTTTGTCAGCGCAAAATAAAACACTTATGTATAGCATCATCAAGCAGCAGAGAAACAATCCATTAGGATGCTAATATAGACAACGGTCTTTATTCTTTTGAATGTCTTAAAGGAAATATAATTATTAAATATTCTGTCGCAAAATGAATATTTAGGATTTGTTACGTTAGTAGTCATAACTTCTATTTAATTGCAGCATGAACAGGTTTATAAAAAAATAAAATTACCGCCTTCATCATTCTTTCAAAATCAAAACTTTTATCATTTTATTCAGTCATTGTCGTTTAAATAATGCGCTCAAATTCATCAATATCTTTCAGAAGGTAAGCATATGAAGAAAAATACTTTTGTTTACACAAAATTTGCACTTGCCACTATTAATTGCACAGTTAATGATATATACATTTCTTACACGAGTACTTTTCCAAAACATGTCTGTGCAGAAGGATTTCAAATTTACTGATGTATTAGGACTCATTGAAAGTTTAGAACTGTGCCACTAACTAATTTGCAAAAACTATGTCAAATTCACGTCGATAGATGTGAAAAAAAAACACTTTCTGCACTTGTAATACAGTTCGTGTTTACCCGACACATAACTTCATATTTTGATGAGTGCAATTCTAATAGAAAAAAGCTGCATTTCACGAAAACAAAATGTATCAATCTAAGTATGTATTAAGTGTTGCGAACCTAATAAAAAATTAGTTCAGTTGTGACCAGAAGGATAAAGACAGCATGAACGGAAAGTATAATCTCATGCACATTCGTTTCGTGCTTACTGGCGACTTATCCGGATGAGCCGGTATTACGCCCGTTCACCACTATATATTTGAGTGAAGAATGTTGAATAATATGACGGTAAAATCTCCTAAACGAATGTGTAAACCTGCAGTAGTGAAGCTAACATAATATAAAGTCTCGAAATTTGCCTTCCACGCTAACTCACTCTATATAATACATATACCGAGTCTGTAAAGGCTTCACTACTATAGGTTTACACATTTATCTAGGAGATTGTGCCGTCCTTTTATCCCACATTTCTCACCCAAATATATAAAAAGCTAAAGAAAAATAAGCTCTGGATTTAAATCATCCATCGCCTGACATGCAAAGAGGAGGACAGACTGCATTATAAACATCCCAATATTTTACGCTTGAAATTTAAATTCTTGAGGTGCAACTTTGCACAAAAGCACAATTAGTACTAGACACACCGCGAGCAAAGTGGTTCCAAGATAGGCCATGCCAAAACACGTTGAATGTTTATTCAAGTAGTGCAAGACAAATAAAAATCGCATAATTATTAACACCAATCAATGTTAGTTTGATTACATAAATATTCATTGCAATACCGCTTCCCAATGCAGCGTGACGTCTGTTCTATAATGACATATTGGGGATGGTTAGATGGAAATTTAGGCCTATAGGGATTCAAAATAGGCTCCACATAATGCAGAGGCTAATCAAGACACCATAGTTAGTATATAACTGAAAATTGTGTGTTGTTTGCGGCAGGGCGGGTCAATGACTATTGCAATAGATTTCGAAGCTGACGTGCCCTGGTTCGATCCGTGTCCGCGGAAAATTCTGAAAAGTACGTGATGAGTTCCCAATAAGGATGAAACCGGTATACTGTAAGAATTGCCTTTGCTACATTACAAAATGATGAAAAAGATATGTACAAACTAGAGCGGGTTTCTATATCTAGATCGCAACCTTGATTTAAGTATCTACCAACAATGAAACGACTCTGTCTACTCTTCACGTTCTGCTGTATTGCTTTGAAACTTTTGCTTGTGGTCTCAAGTGAAAATCAACAAATCCTGCACCGGAACATCTGAAGATAGATGAGCTAAGACGACTTTAATGAAATAAAAAAGGAACAACCCAAAAACCATAGTTTTATTACTCTATAGAGGCTATGTATATATTAAGTTGGTTTTGAAGTCGCATTGTCGAAGACTGTAAATGAAGTTAGCTCCACTACTTCAGGTTTACATATTCGTATAGGAGGTTGCATCATCCAATTGTCCCACATTCCTCACTAAAATATATAATGGGTATAGAGCATAAACCAGCCTCTACTGATGAGTTGCCAATAAGCAGGAGACGAATGGGCTCATGAGATTATCCCTTCTGTTCATTCTGACTTGGTTTATCTTTCTGGCCCTATTTAAACAAATTTAGTACTAGGTGCGCAGCACCTAATACACGATTGCATATATAGTTCTCCGCACCAAACAATATTTAACTTTCAGGACAAATTCTCATTATCGATGACAATAAAAGCATACATTTTAGTTATCCAGTGATATTGACGTTAAAAAAGTATAAATATTATTTTGCTTACTATTTTTCTTAATTACGAAACTATAAGGATTTGCTGGAGAAGTTTCGTTTTAGCATTGTTGCTTTTTTATTTGCATGATATTAGGCCTATCTTCAAATTCATATTTATTCTACCTTTAATATGTTTTGTAAATCTTACATGTAATAAGTTAACTTTGAGTCGCATAGCTATTGACTTTATATAAAGTATACTTTATTAAAGCTTTGAAACATGTGTGTATCAAATAGTGTATCGTTCAACTGTCCCATATTTCTTGCCCAAATATATAGTTGAATAGAGACCTAGTACTGAATCTTACTGATGAATCACCTGTAAGAACACGATGAATGTGCACACGATGTATATATATATATATATATATATATATATATATATATATATATATATATATATATTTATATATATATTTATAATATCCATTCCTTTTTAATTTAACACAGTATTCTTATAATTAGGAAAACACAAATAACAAAGTGGATAAAGGCCATTTATTTCGTGAATACTAATCATCTCTTATACAATCATACATATTTATACATTTTGGGTTTTCAATTGATTATGCTAGTGGTAACAAATCTGACTCGTTTTTACTGCTGTTTCTTGTTTTGACTAGTTGGTGAGTGTGTATGCGTTTGTGTTTGTGTGTATGCGTGTTTGCATGTAAAGGTCATTCTCGCAGTATTGCGAAGTGATGTCTGAGATCTTGTCATTATTGTTTTGATAGCTTGAGAATTAATCATTTGTGCGCATTGTTCACTGTTACATATACAAGTGCTATTTTTCCCAGTATAGTTGATCGTTTCACCTCGTTGCGCAAAGTTTTCACGTGGTAACAACGCCAGTGTTGATTGCAGTGTTAAACGCTCACATTGTTTGGAGACTTCTGTCATCGTATGCGCCTCTGTTATTTCCACTTCAGTTTGTTGCCAATCCGATTGTACGTTTGTTGATTCTAGTCGAGGGCCTGTTTGTTCTTGGCTGGATACTAGTAGATTGTTGTTGAATTTTGTTATTCTTGGCCAGTCGATAAGAATATCATGTTGATTAAACTTTTGAATATTAAGGTCAGGTGCTTGTTGTTTTATGTAAAGGGCTTCGTAGATAAATAATAATTTTTCTGATTTTGCTTTATGTAGAATTGTGAAATTGGTCGAATTGACAGGGTGCCCCGTTGCCAATATATGATCGGAAATAGCTGATTTTCCTGACGGTGGCAAGCCTTTGTTAATCAATTTCTGTGGCAAATGTTGCTGGATTCTGCTTATCAATTTCTTCTTCGTACGTCCGATATATGTGCTACCGCACATACATGAGAATTTGTAGACTATGAATGATTTGGAGAGAATTGGCAATTGATCTTTGGAATCCAACCTCATGATTCTCTGTGTACTAAATGTCATATTAACTTTAACACTGGGAAAGTTGTCCTTAGTTATTCTATTCAGCCGCCGTGCAATTATTGAGGCTGGTATGTCGCCTCTAAATGGTAAGTTTGGGAAAACCTGCTTGCCGGTATCCTCTCTAGTACGAATCTGCCGTGGTCTGATGTTGACATCAATGAAACGCTCTGGGTAGTTGTTCATTAGCAAAATTTTCCTGAGGTAGCCCAGTTCTTCCTCAATCTTGTGTTCAGAGCAGATCTTCCTGATTCTGTTTGCTAGGTTGTTTACTAAGTTTCTTTTGTGGGATTTTGGCACACTGCTGTTGTAGTGAATGTATTGTCCGGTGAAAGTGGATTTTCTATGTATGGCCAGTGTCAAATCTCCGTTTGCTTCTCGAGTGAGTTTGATGTCAAGGAAGGGAAAACTGTCGTCTTTCTCTACCTCGAGAGTGAATTTGATGTCTGGATCGACTCCATTTGCTTGTTTGAGGATTTCGGAAGGGTCTGCTGCTTCTGAGATGAACAACAAGATATCATCTACATACCTTTTGTAGAGTGCGCACTGATCAATTATACCTTTTAGGCTCGTTTTTTCCAGGTGATACATGTATACATCTGCCAGGAGGGGTGCGATACAACTTCCCATAGCTACACCATTGATCTGACGGTAGTATATCCCTTCGAATGTAAATTGCACGTTTTTAGTACATGCTAATATGAGGTCTTTGATGTCATTGGTGTCTATAGGGAAGTCAAAAAACTCATTTTTGATGAGGTCACACAAGATCTCCGTTGTCTTATCCAGTGGTATGTTTGTAAATAAGGATGAGACGTCAAGCGAGACCATTTTATTCTGTAGGATGTTCTTCCCCTTCAATTCATTTGCTAGTTCGAAGGAGTCCTTGATAGTGTTAGCGTTTATGATGCTCCGTATTGGTTCAAGTAGTTTGCAGAGAAACTTGGCTGGTTTATGTTGTGGAGCGTTGATCATTGACATAATGGGCCGCATCGAAGGAGCTCCTGAGGCTGTCACGGCTTTATGAGTTTTTGGTTTGCCGTACAATCTTGCGGTGTTTGTTCCGACTGGTTTTGCTTTTTGGATGTCTTCTGTGAGTTTTGATCTAATCTCGGAGTCAGCCATCGATGTTAGAACATGTTTTTCCATCTTTTTCAAAATTGCATTAATTCTTGATTCGATGTTCGTTGAATCATCTTTCTGTTTGATGTCATGCTTAAATTTAGATTGATCATTTATTATATCGTTCATGGCCTTCCTGTAAACGTCGGCTTCAAGTATAACAATTCCATAAACTCCAGGCCTTGATCGATATCAGTTATTATATTTCGCAGTAATCATGTAAATGACAGTAGGTTTTCTTTGTTGAGCGACTGGTTAGACAGTCGGATTTGCGTTTATCTCAAGCTCCAAAACTTAATTTAAAGAAATGAATATTATATTATTTCCATCCGATCAAAGCAGCAATGAAGACAAAAGTAAAATTTCTGTGCCTCAAATTGCCTTTTTTCTAAATGAAAATTCATTTAAACTAGGTAGTATATATCTAGTATGTGCCAAGAGCATCATATATATATATATATATATATATATATATATATATATATATAGGGTATAGTGCGTAATACCGGCGCCTAATGATGAGTCGTTAGTAAGCACGAAACAGATGTGCACGAGAATGTACTTTCCGTTCATGCTGTCTTCTGGTCATCATTAAAATAATGCGTTATTAGGATCGCAACACCTAACACATATTTCACAAATACTGTTGTATTTTAACTTTCCACGATGATCATCTAGACACGAGGGTGAGCTGATCAACGAGGGTTAAGTCGCAATGCATATAAAACTCTTAGGAAATCTGATATTGTGTTCACTAAAAATAATTCTCATATACGCCGTACCTAAACGAACATTGGTTGCACGGGCGATGATAACATTTATTTTAATCATGGTGACTAACTTCATATAAACACCAGACACATTAAAAACATACATTTGTCAGGATTAACTAAGAATTGTATAGTGTAGAAAAGGCAATTCATCCTGTAGACAGGTTTCGTCTTTATTGGGAACTCATCATGTACTGACCAGAATTTGCCGCGAACAGGACTCGAACCTGGGCACCTCTGCTTCGGAATCTGGTGCTCTAACCACTGAGCCATCGTGATGCGCACTACACTGCATACAATTTTCAGTTATATACTAATTAATGTAACTTGGTTAGTCTATTTTTCCTTTAGTTGGAGCTCATATGGCATCCATTTAGACACAAAGTTTCTACTAACCATCCCCAATCTGTCATTACTGAACAGACACTTACTACATGGGGAAGTGGTATTGAAATGAACATTTATATAATTAAACGAACATTGGTTGCGCGGGTGGTGATAGCAATTATTATAATCAAGTTTGCGGTCTTGATATAAATAACTGGCTCATTAATTACTTACGTATGTCAGTATAAACTAAGATTTGTATAGTGTAGAAAAGGCAGTTCACCCAGTAGACCAGTTTCGTCTTTATTGGTAACTCATCATGTAACGCTGTTATTATCTTCTTGAATATATTTGGTTTTCAAATTTGAGATATTAGACTATTCTGACTTCCTTTGAGGTATTTGCCAAATATTTTATTTACCAAATTAAATGTACGATTTAGCCTTTCAAATATAGTAATGTTAATTATTATCAGAAATTCAAATAGAAATCAGGGACCAAACCGATGGCATGCATTTCCAACTGACTCAGACAGAAAAGCTCCAACTTTTCATCCGCAGATGGCCGACCTGCAATTGATACCTAGAGACTAGGTAAATATGTTTTATAGCGTCTTAAATCTATCTGATTCTGAAAGATGATGCTCCTGAGAGGTGAACGGCAAAAAAGCTAAAGAAAAATAAGCTCTGAATCTAAATCATCCGTCGCCTGATATGCAAAGAGGAGGACAGACTGCATTATAAACATCCCGATATTTTACGCTTGAAATTTAAATTCTTGAGTTGCAACTTTGCACAAAAGCACAATTAGTACTAGACACACCGCGAGCAAAGTGATTCCAAGATAGGCCATGCTTCTAATGTAATATACTCGACATTCATATTTTGCTACGGCGTTTAGTGTTTAAGTTGCCGTGTACTCTCTTAATTAAAAAAAATCTTCTATTGTGAGTATTGTGCTGTGGATATAAGTAGACAAATTGGCCTGAAGATAGGAAAGGGATTCACCTTCCGAAACGTCGCCAGTAAACAAAGATGTGACAGAACCAAATTTGCATTAGGACAAATACAAACTCAGCCCGATCGAAGACAAAACGAAATTGGAAATTGTGAGCAATCGGATCTTTGTGAAACTGTCCGTGCAAAGCTACTACCCACGTACGCAAAACGCGGCATTGGAAAATATGAAGCTGGCACTCCGAAAACCCATTTCAAAAAAGTACTCTCCTCGTTGTCGCAATTGGGATTATGCATTATTAAATTGAGTTTAGACGATCAGGAAGCTGTCTCATCTTTCTTTGAAGATGAGCTACGGTAACGTGAATTTTCAGCAGAATATTGATAGAAAAAATAAAAAAAAGCGATTTTATGTGGGTAAATCATATGTTATGCCTAGAAACACAAGCAAAAAATATGCAGATTCTGGAGAGATGGCTAACAAAGGATTTAGTAACAACGTCACAGGAAGGGAAAAATCAGGGAGAATTTGTGCACAATTTTCTTTCAATTATATCGATACGAAAACTAGATTGTGCAACTAATGTTAGATACTTTTTAATAAAACTTCCTGATGTCAATCTGGCTTGAAGTATGATTTGTAAAAATATATTCGGCTAGTGCCTGTAACAGAAATGTCCCATTTTCAACACGGCGTTTAATGATTTTCAATGCGTACAATCAACACGCAGCAAATAAGCAGCCGAATTGTTTTTATGACATAATTGCTATGTGACAAATTATAAAGCCAATAAATTCAAGGAGGTTTCTAATTTTGGACAGCTTATTGCTTCATGCAGATAAATTAAATTATTGTACTCGTAAGTGAATTACACATAACATGGTAAAATTGAACGCATACGTGTTAATTCACACAATAATCATTGCTGTTGTTTACGTCTTTGTACATGCGATTTTCTAAAATTTTCTTATTTTTAATTGAAATGGAATGTCGTAACGTGTCTATTTAATGGGATTCACTAATTTATTACACACATAACTAAATTAATTCACCAAAACAGGTAAAAGTGAATATGAAGTATATTTTAAATTTGGTTTTTATTGTTGTCAATCTTTGAAACTAAAATATTTTCTTTATCTTAATATATAAATCACAGCTTCTGTAATTAGTAATTATGAAATAAATGAAGTTAAAATTTATCGTATTATCAAGTTATTGTTTACTATTACATTTTATTCAATCTTTCATTTTAATTTTAATTTACGATAATTTGCATCGTTTTAAAAGTAGAAGTATTTAAAATTCACCTGTATTGATTTTTTGTACCAGGAATTACCTTTGACAAATTATTCTTTGATTTAAACTTTATATCAATTGCGGCAGAAAAAATCGTGTGGCAACATATTTTGAAGATCACATTATTATGTCAGCTTAGCAATTTATTTCCACTTTTATTATAATCAAGGTTGCGGTCTTGATATAAGCACCTGACCCATTAATTATTTACATATGTCAGTATAAACTAAGAATTGTATAGTGTAGAAAAGGCAATTCATCCAGTAGACCGGTTTCGTCCTTACTGGGAACTCATCATGTACTGGCCAGATATTGCCGCGGTTCGAGCAATGTCCGCAGCAAATTCTGGCCGGTACATGATGAGTTCCCAATAAGGACGAAATCGGTCTCTTGGATGAATTGCCTTTTCTACACTATACAATTCTTAGTTTATACTGACATATGTAAGTAATTAATGGGTCAGGTGCATATATCAAGACTGCAACCTTGATTATAATAATAGTTATTATCGTCCACGCAACCAATGGTCATTTAATTACTTCCATTTTGTCACAGTAGATGAGAGGAATTTTCTTGATAATTGCCAGTTATGAGTTAAACTCCTTAGCTTCCACTGGGAGGTTAATTTAAATGCTCTTTACATTAAAATCCAGACATTGACGATAAAAATATATACACATGCTAAACGAATGAGTTTACTGCTAAAATTGCAACAGTTAAGCCTATGTAAACAAATTATGTCTTAGATTGTACGAAAAGCGTAATGAGCAGTTTAGGTATGCGAAAATCAAATTCATTTATTAAAATCTCTTTGTGCAAATTCTATTGCGAGGTGCTTGTAATACATAAAAATTTAAGCTATTATCATTGCATAAACGATCGACATTTC